>JAASGW010000062.1:0-75983 GCA_023334395.1 Phytopythium sindhum
AACAGTGTGCGGCTGGGTGCGTCAGGCGTGGCGCGGCACGCCGACTTCTGTGGTTCTAAACTTGATTGAAGCAGCCGGCTTGCACGACGATCCGTCGCGATGGTTTATCCATAACCACGACGTGTACGGCTGGAAGTTTCAACAGTTGTGGCCCACCAACTCCGACGACCGTGACCCTGCAAGCAATGATCTTTTTAATTTGGACGATCTCGATGTTGCTTTGGATGATGTGGAGGTTGTTGAGGAGTAGGGAATTTGAAGGCCTCTACGAATAAAAGGCCTCTTCTGATGTTTTTGCGTTTTCGAGAGGCCACTAATAATTACAAGATCGATCACTAATCGTAAAAATCGTTATCAATTTATAAGGTTATATATTGCTTGATTTTACTTCACGTAGGTTTTGTACGTCAACAACATGAAACAAATCTCAGAGGTTCCAAACGATTTCACTAGAAGTTACCAAAGCATGCAAACGTGAACACCAAGGATCGGCTCGTTTTGACGTGCGCAGCAGCGAATGGTCCTCGCCGTCTCCTCTCTCGCTCGGCTATCACCTACGCTTCATTCTGCTAATTGGACACCTCGCTCGCCGGTCCTGCCAGTCTGCCCACTGCGGCGTGTCTGCCTGCCTGCTGCTGTTAAAATCTATTCCGAGTCGGCGATCTCGATCCTGCTGCCACGGCGGATCTGGCCCCAGCCAATGAGTCGCCAGTGCTTGTCGATACGGCGACTAATGGCGATCTTCTCGCCCTCCTGCGTGCACACTGGGACCGTGAGCAGGATCTTGGCCAGATCCTGCTTGACAGCCAGCACCTTGCCGCCCGTGGCGGTCGAGCCGATGTTCACCATGAGCACCTCGGCCTTCGACAGCTTCTGCACCTTGGACGCCTTGCTGCCCTCCTGCGTCTTGACACCAAGCAGGCGCTTGAGCAGGTAGAAGTTGATTTCGAGCTCCGTAAACACGTGCGGCAGGCTGCCCTTGAGGCCGAGCACCTGGCCGACAAGACGGTCCGAACGCGTGAGCGTGGGGTCGATCTGGGTGCCGACACCGATCAGACCACCGGGCACGGCGAACTGCAGGTCGTTCTTCTCAGCGAACAGCGACACAATGCGTGAGAAGATGGGCACGCACGTCATGCGGCCCTCCTCGTCCTTGCTCACGAGGCCCGGGCGCACCTCGATCTCGTCGCCCACGCGAAGCACGCCCTCGAGGATCGAGCCACCGGCGACACCACCCTTGAGGTTCTCAACGTCTTCACCGGGCTTGTTCACGTCGAACGAACGGATGACGATCAGCTTGGGCTTGGACGTGAAATCACGCTTCGGGATCGGGATGTTGCGGCAAATGTACTCGCAGACAACGTCCACGTTGTATTTGAGCACGGCCGAGATCGGGATGATCGGCGCGTCGTGCGCGACCGTACCGGCTACGAACTTCTTGATCTGCTCGTGCTGCGCGACGGCCGCGTCCTCCTTGATCAGGTCCACCTTGTTCTGCAGGATGATGATGTTCTGGAGACGCATGATCTCAATCGCGGCAAGGTGCTCCGACGTCTGCGGCTGCGGGCAGACCTCGTTACCCGCGACCAGCAGCAGCGCGGCGTCCATGACCGCGGCACCGTTAAGCATCGTCGCCATGAGAATGTCGTGACCGGGGCAGTCGACGAATGACACGTGGCGCTGGAGCACCCACGTCGTGTTCTCGTCGTTCTCGTCCGTGAAGCGATCGGGCTTGGAGCTGCCGAACGCGCGGTAGCAGCCGATGCCCGTGCCGTTCTCGGCGCGGTAGATCTTGGCGTTGGCGTAGCCGAGCTTGATGGTGATGTTACGCTCCAGCTCGTTCTTGAAGCGGACCGTCTGCACGCCCGAGATGGCCTTGACCACCGTCGACTTGCCGTGCGCGACGTGGCCAATGGTACCGATGTTGATCGTCGCCTACAGCAGGGAAGCAGGCAAAGGTGTGTCAGATATCTGAAGCCATCGTCGGGAATGCCGACTATTGAGCCGGTAGCGGCATGGGGTTCTCACCTGACGACTGATCACCTCCGGTGTCAGCGGCGTGAGCTCCTCAACCTTGAGCTTCGTCAGGTCCTGCACCGCGAGGTGCTTCTGCACCAGAGTCTCTCCCATTGTTGCTGGCCCTTGTCCTGTGATTTGCTGCTGCTAGCTGCACACGAATCACGCCTCAATCATGTCAATAACCACTGCGCACAAAGTGTTGTTGACGCTGCGGTGCGACCTTCAGGTCGTCCATCGGCTTCCCTCTACGTCACACCATGCCGCCAAGACGGCAAGCAACGGCCGCAACGTGACCCCTACGGGAGCAAACGGAGAATGCCGCTCCCTGCGGATCGCACCGCAAAACGCACACAGAGACCAAACGAGAACAAGGAGGTGGAAAAGGAAGGGGGCTGGAGGAGAACACGCGCGCACAAGCACGCGATCCTGGTCCTCCCGCTCCTCCTCCTCCTGCCCTCCTAGCCCGCGCTGGCCGCCTCATACAGTAAGCGCACGCACCTCCAGCGATCGTCCCGACGTCTGTCGCCGCTCCTTTTTCCACTGTCAGTGGCTGCCCGCGTAGTTGCCCGCCGCTTTCCGTGGTCCAGCGCTGCGCCCCGAGAAATATCCTATGGCGTTCCGCGGCTCCGGAAATGTTTAAAACATCAAGTTTTAAACAAATAGTGTGCGCCACGCGAAACGTTTCAGCAAAGTGATGATTGCGATCGGTTTGGAGAGGGGAAACCGACCGAGAAAGGACGAAGCACGAAGTGGTTCACCACATACAAAAGTCCTGATATTGAGCACGGAAGCAAATGGCGGCGGTATGTGCATGCAGACGCTAGTGTTCGCGCGTTGTGGGCGCGGTGACTACGCCGTGTACGCGGCCTGTCGTGTGTCTGTGTCGGTATTGACGCCTTCCTGGTGGAGTTGCGCGAAAAGTGGTGGGAACGTGAGCGTTTTGATGGAAAGAAGAGGTGCTTCCTTTCCCCAAGGGCCGCCGGCGGCGAGTGGCTTTTTATAGCGGCGCGGACGGTTAGTGAGTGCGCCTTGTCGAGAGCAGCGCGTTGGGGACTCGAAGCGCGCACCCGTTGGTCGCTGTTAATGATTCACAGATCGGAGAGGACGGAAGAGGCGGCATGACGACGCCTACCGCCATAACGACGTCCACGGCGGGCTGCGGTGGCCACGCCCCCGTTCTAATTCATCGGTACGGCACTTATGGGCTTGTCATGATTGGTTCATGCGCTCTAACAGTTGTTCGTTGTTGGGTCGATGCAGGTACCTTTTTGGGCTGAAAGGCGCCGTCAAGAACAATGTCGCATTCGCCGAGGAAAATGTGCTCGTGTACCCGTGCGGCCACAATGTAGTCGTCTACAACATGGAGTCTAAGGAGCAGCAGTTCATTCACGGTTTAGAGGCCGGGAGCATCAGTGGGATCACGGCGCTCGGCATGTCGGTCAGCAAACGGTGGGTTGCCTGCCCCTTGTGCCTGTATACCCGCCACCTCGCTGTAGCTTGCTCGGGTAGGTTCTCATGCACTGGTGCTTGATGGGCGCAGGTACATTGCGGTGGCTGAACGCGCAGAGAAGGCGGTTGTGCACATCCACGACCTCAACACGCTTCGACGTCGCAAGGCGCTTACACTAGCCGACAACATGTCGGATACATGCGTGTGGGTCGCGTTCTCGGGCGACAACAAGTACTGCATCACTCAGGGCGGGGCACCCGACTGGGTGCTTTCCCTGTGGCTGTGGGAGAAATCTAAGCTACTTGCATCAGTCAAGGCGTCCAACCAAGCAGGCGGTGCAGTGAACCAAGTGGACTTTTGCCCGAGCGACCCAACGACGATTTGTGTGAGCGGACACGGCATCATCAAGTTCTTCCGCTTCGTCGACGGTCAACTCCGGCTTCAGTCCACACCATTGAAGCGTGAACCGGCCAACTTTCTTTGCCACGCGTGGGTGACGGATGAACGTGTTGTTGCGGCGTCTGACAACGGCGAGCTCTGGCTGTTTGAGCAGCTCGAGTTTCGACAAGTTCTGACCTCGTCTCTGTCCGATGGGAACTCAGTCAGCGCTATCCTTGGCTACTCGAAGGGCTTTGTGTGCGGCGGATCGAGCGGTATTGTGCGCATTTACGACCGGAGCGATGACACTCGAGAATACTACAAGAAGTCCAAGATGTTCTCGATCGAAGGCAACGCGAGCACGATCAGGAACATCGCGATCAGCCCGACAGAGGACTCGCTTGTCTGCTCGCTCGAGAACAACCAGCTCTACACTCTGACACTGTCAAGCACCGACATCCTGAAAGAAGACGCGATGAACTTTGACCTGGTGTCGACGTCATTCCATAGCCCTGGGGCAACAGGAAGCCATATCACCGGTCTCGATGCGTGCATCCGGAAGCCATTGATTGCTACTTGTGGACTCGACAAGTCTGTTCGCATCTGGAACTACCTGGACAAGTCGACGGACATCATGAAATACTTCAAAGAGGACGCGTACTCGATCGCATTTCACCCGTCTGGTCTGCATATCGTCGTGGGGTTCGCCGACAAACTCAAGATGCTCAACATCCTCATGGACGATATCAGGTCGTTTCGGGAGTTTGCGGTCAAGGCGTGTCGAGAAGTGCGCTTCAGCCACGGCGGACAGTTCTTCGCAGCGGCCAACAATAACGTCGTTCAAGTCTACAGCACTTACACAGGCGACTTAGTCGGAGTATTGCGCGGGCACTCGAACCGTGTCACCGCGATCTCTTGGAAGCACGATGACCGCAAGTTGCTGACCTGTGGTGCTGACGGTGCGATCTTACTCTGGAACTTGCGCACGGCGACTAAAATGGGTGACGGCCACTCGCAAGCACGGTGTACGTACTTGGACGCGGTCATCACTTACGACGCCGACATTATGTATGCGACGGGCACGGATGGACTCCTGAAGGAGATAGACGTTGCGACTGGCGCGGCAAGGACGGACCAATTGTCTGGTGCGGCACTCGGTCCGTTGGCGTTATCCGGTTCACAGCAACTACTCTTCGCTGGCACGTCAGAACCGACTCGCCCAGGCTGCATTCGAGTATACCGCCTCCCACTTGAGAGAGAAGGCGCATCGTCAGCAGCGACTCCAACGTCAGCGCCTTCGCCGGGAGGTCCGAATGCGTCTAGTGCTGCGGGTGGACTCGCTGTCGCACCGAACGGAGCGTCTTCACAAAACTACGTAGAGTACCAGTGTCACGACTTGCCCGTCACACGCCTTCGGATCTCATTCGACAACCAGTATTTGTTTTCTGCTGGCGAAGATGGCTCGTTGTGTATCTTCGAGCTGCGGGACTCGAGCAACACAAAAGGCTCAGCTGCTCGTGGGGGCGGTGCGAACTCTGGAGCACTAGCAGCTTCGTCTGGTGGCGCGAAAGATAATCGCGGTGACGCCTCCGGAAATGGTGCGGGTAATGGAGTCGGGCTCCCATTTGCGGAGGAAATCCTTGTCACCAAGTCGGATTTAGAGGAGAAGAACCGACTGATGAATGAACTCAAGACGAAGGTCGACGAGCTGACGCTGCACAACGAGTACCAGCTGCGACTCAAGGACATGAACTACAAGGAGAAAATCAAGGAGGTCTCCGACAAGTTCACCGGCGAGTTGCTGCAGGACAAGCAAAGGTGTAGCGACCTGCAGCAGGACAAGATGGACATGGAATCGGAGTATCAGAAGAAGATGCAAGACATGGCGCAAGTGCAGAAGAAGGAATATCAGGAGCTCAAAGTCACGTACGAGAGCAAGGTGGAGGCTGAGAAAGCCCGGCTTGCAGCGCTCGAGCAGGCGCGTGGCGAACAGAACACGCAATGCGAGGAAGAAAACCATCTTCTAGTCGAGAGTCACACCAAATTTCTAGCCGAGATGACGACCGAGTACGACCAGAAAGTGGCCCATGAGCAAGCGCTGCAGCTGCAGAGTGCGAAGGAGAAGGAGATACTGGTGCACACCAACGAAACGCTCAAGAAGCAGCTCGAGGAAGACGCCGAGATGGAGGTCGAGGAGATGAAGATGAAGTACGAGCTCAAGCTGCAGGAGGAACGTGAGGCCACGCTGCGGCTCAAGGGGGAGAACGGCATTATGAAGAAGAAGTTCTCAGCGCTGCAGAAGGACATTGAGGATCAGAAAGAGGAGATCCGGTCTCTCGAGGAGAAGGGCAAGGAGCTATTTGAAAACATCAAGGGGCTTGAGAAAGACATCCAGGGTCACAAGAAGGAGATCCGCGAGCGTGAGGAGACTATTCAAGACAAGGAGAAGCGCATCTACGATCTCAAGAAGAAGAACCAGGAGCTCGAGAAGTTCAAATTTGTGCTGGATTACAAGATCAAAGAGCTCAAGCGGCAGATTGAGCCACGCGAGAAAGAGATCGCCGATATGAAGAAGCAGATCGAAGAGATGGACGCCGAGCTGGAGCAGTATCACAAGAGCAACGCCGCGCTGGATCTCATGATCGGCGAGCTGCGGCTCAAGATGGACGGCATGCAGAAGGAGCTGAGCGTCCAAGTGGGAGAGGTCGGGCTCGGCAAGCTACTAGTCAAGCAAGTGCAAAGCGATTTGACGGCGTGCGCGCAGGTGCTCGAGGACCGCAAAGCGCTCAAGAACGCGGTTATGGTGCTCAACAAGAAGTATGACGACGGTGTCGTGCCTGACGCCAAGGAGCCCAACTCACAGGCCGAGTACAATCGACAGCGCGACTACCTGGAGCGCGAGGTGGAGTCGCTCAAGCGCAAGATCCTCAAGGGCATGACTATCAGCGAGAGCGAGCTGCACCGCCTCCAGCGCGAGAACGCTCTGCTGACGACACAGGTGAACGAGCTTCGACGTGAGTTCCACACGGTCAAGATGAGTACGCGCGAGCTACAACAGGATGTCGCACGCCGTGCCGGTGGAGGCAGTGCCGGCGCTAGTGGAGGCGATAGCGGTGCCCGTGAGCTGGCGGAGAAGCTGCGCGAGGCTGCATTCCAGCGCGAGCACATTACGCAGCTCAAAGAGCGCCTCGCGGGTCTCCAGAAGGCCGCGAGTGGCGCTCTGCGCTTCACGCTAGCGGGCAACTCGTCGTCTCCATCGGCACGACCGCAGCCGCCAGCGGCTCGGAAACCCGCGTCTTCACCAATGCAACGACTTCCACCGGTGTAGTCGTCCTCCAACCTCTTCCTGAACGTCTTGGTGGAGAGTATGTAGAAGGCGCGAGTGAATAGACGCAGGATGTCGTGGCAAAACAGTGGCTTCGTATAGCTGTGACTGATTTACATTGAGTGGCTGTCATCCCGACGATCGCGGCAGCAGCGGAGAGGCACGCGATGGCGCCGGTGGAGGCGCCGCACGCTTGGACCGCGAGTACATCTTGGCGCTCTGGCGGATCATGCGCGTCTGGGCAAGCACAAGACCCACGCAGTCGATGGGTACGCTGCTACTAATTATGTTTAAGATAAAACCACTGATAGAGAAAGCGCAACGCACGTATTGCTGCAGGTGCTGCGAGACGTTGATGCGGTCCGGAATGTGCACAAACAGCACAGTCTTGCCCATGACGAACACCTCGTCCATCCGCGTCATGTCGCCCTGCCACCAGCCATGTCAGCCTCAGTATCTCTCTCTCATTCACCCACTGATTCTCATCAAGAGCAAGGCACTCACGTTCGGCTTGGTCTCGCACGCGTCCAGCATCGTGAAGCTGCGGCCCACCAGTCACGATCGAGAGTATCATTAGCCGTCACCAAGAGTCGTCAGGTCACCAGAGGAATGATCATCGGCCACTCACTCCATGTCCCGCACGACCTCCTGCACGACGCCCTCCAGCACCACGTCGTTTTTCAGGTCCACGCGCACGCGCAGCCCCACGAGGCTCTTGAGCAGCAGCAGCAGCGACCGCGGCTTGCGCCGCTTGCGACCGCGCGCGGCACTCGCATTCGCCTTCGCCTTCGCGTCCGCCATTTTCGTGCAAGTTACCTTTGAGGTTACGGTTACACGAGGTACGCTTGAAGGGTTACCGATTTTAGGTTACGTTTTCTCAGTCAAAAATGTAACCCATCGCGGGAGCCAGTCGTACTTACGCGAGGTTTTTTGGTAAAAACGCGTGTTTTCAAAATCGAAAAAGACCAAGAAGCGACCGCACTAGCCTGTGGAGCATTGGGAAGCCGCCTGCCGCGCCCGATCGGTCGCTTCCTGGTGCCTCCGTGCGAGTGAGAAGGCGGGCGCTACGTACACGAAGGCGTCCCCTGTCATCCCTGCGTCTGTTCGTGCATCTCCCGCGTCTGTAACGAAAGATGGGGCCGCGCGGCGCTGGTCGGCGCTTGAACGATCAGGAGCGCATGGAGATCCTGGACATCCTGGCGCGCGAGGCCAAGGTCAAGAATGTGGACCTGGCCAAGCGCTACGGTGTGTCGGAGGGCGCGATCCGCAAGCTTAAGCAGGTGAAGGACCGTATCCGCGACCGCTACTTCCTGGGCAACGAACACAACCGCGACAAGCGCAAGCGCGGCGGCTTCGCGCGCAACGCGCAGTTCGAGCAGGAGCTGTACCAGTGGATCTGCCGTATGCGCGAGGCGCAGGCCTACCAGCTGCTGCCGCTCACGCAGACGGCTGTGCGCCAGCAGGCCATGCTGCTCGCGCAGAAGTACGAATGCATGGGCACCTTCAAGGCCTCGCCGGGCTGGTTTGCGCGCTTCTGCTCGCGCCACCGGCTCGACCCGCCTATGACCAACAGCACCGCTGGCGTGCCCCCGTCCGCCGCGGTTGCTGTTGCTGCGGGCGAAGAAGCCAAGACGACGGATGCGGCAGCGGTGGCGGCCGCCGTGTTCCAGCTGCCGGCGCTGCCGGACGCCGATGCGCTCATGGCTGAAGTCAAGGCGGACGCCGACGCGGAGACGATCGACGAGCAGACCAAGCTTGCGGCGCGGCAGCACAACATTGTGGCGCTGGGCATCGCGAAGGCTGCTGCGGCGGCTTCGACGTCGACGACCGCGGTGGACATGACGGCGGCGGAGGTAGTGGCGGCCGCAGCTTCGTCGGTGGTCGCGACTGCTGTGGATGAGAGCCAGCTAGTCAAGGGCGAGGTGATCAAGACCGACGCGGAGAGTGAGGAGAAGGCGCCGGTGTCTACTGCTACAACGGCGACCGCGACGCCCGCTGCTGCTGTTAGTGCTGACGTTGCTAGTACGACGACTGTCGATGCGGTTAGTGCGACGGCAGCGGCCGCACCTTCGACCGAGGACGAGATCTTTAGCCTTGGACTGTAATTAAACGCTCGCGGAGCATTCATGCGCTCGAACGCATTGCTGTTGCATTGGCATTGGAGGCATAACGAGTCATTTAAAGGGTGGCGTGGCCATCGCTGGGTTAAGTGTAAGCCATGGCTCAGATACAATGGGTCAGAGTTATTCCTCTCCATTCGAAGTGGGCAACTCATATGCATACTAGGAAGGTAGGGAACACACCGTCCCTCGCTTCGTGCGACTACTACTCCAGTTGTCCGCATTCGCGATCACAGCCCGGGGGCTGCTTGGCACGAGCGACAAGGGCACGCCTTCTACAGGCTGTAGAGGTGGATGGCGGGCTTGCCCGGCGCGGCCGTCTCGAGCTTCTTGGCGTCCACGTTGGGGATCGACTCGCCGACGTAGTAGAACTGAAAGCACAAGACTCGCATTAGTTTCACAGCACTTTCACAAGAACACGCCTTGCAAAATCGTTCGGCGTACCTCGATGTCCTCAAGCTTGAGCGAACGGCACAGGTAAAGCTTGTTGGAAGCAAGCACGTCCTTCTGGTCGTACGGCATGCTGATGGGGCCAAACACGAATGATAAACGTAAGCACTTGTCAGTGGTTGGGAAGCAAGTGTCACCATCAGCGCATCAACAACGTACCGCAGGTCCAGGGCCTCCTGGCCACGGAGCTCAGCCTCCGACCTGACAAAGGCGGCGAACTGCATTACGTTCTTGGTCAGCTTCTTGAGCGAGTCATCCTTGCCGATCTCCGCCTTGAGGAGCTTCATGAAGTCCACGGGGAACTGCTTCGTGTCGGCGTCAAAGACCGAGCTCATGAAGATCAGCACCTTCTGCTGCCACTCGGGGAACTCCTCGCTCAGGTACACCTGCGCGTGCGTGGGGGCGGGGGCCGGCGGCGGGGCGTTCTTGCCCTTTTTCTTCTGTGTGCTCTTGGCGAGCGCCTCGCGGAAGGAGCGCGTCGTCTTGTTCAGGAAGTCGCCCGCACGCAGCAGCGAGTGGTCCACCTCCTCTGTCTTCGGCCACGAGGCCACAGCCACGAAGCCCGGCTTGCTAATCAGCGTCCACATCGTCTCACAGAAATGCGGGGTGATCGGCGACAGCGCAATGATCTGCGTCTCGATGAACTTGTTGATCACATCGCGGTGCATCGGCACCTCGCTGCGGATGCAAATGTCGCGGTACGAGTCACGCGCGATCTGGTACTCGAAGAAACCCTTGTGCAGGCCCTCACGCCACTGCAGGCGCTCGTAGAATGTCGCCGTCTCGTCCAGAAGGTTGTTCATCTGATGCACAAACACCTTGTCGTTAAAGTTGAGGTCGCCCGTGCGCAGCGACGCCTGGTCCTCAATCACGCTCTTGATCCACTCCTCCTCCGTCGTGAGGCGCAGGATAGCCATGTTGCACGTGTCGAGTGCAAAGTTAGCATCGTCCATGCCATCGCCAGCGTCGGCGCAAGCAAAGCGCGTGGCGTCGGCGCCAAACTCAGCGGAGCAGTCTTTGAGCGTCAGGAAGTTGCCCTTGGACTTGGACATCTTGGCACCATCAACCAGCACGTGGCCGTTCGTGAAGAAGCCGCGCGGCCACTTCGCCGGGTCGTCACGCCAGATCTCAGCGTGGTGGTACAGCGACATCGTAAGATGGTTGCGGATCAGGTCCTTGCCCGAGGCGCGAACGTCGACCGGGTACCAGTACTCGAACTCATCGCGGAGCTGCTTGAGCACCTCGAGCGGGATCGTCGAGTTCGTAGGCGGGGCGTGGCGCAGGAAGATGTAGTCAAACACTTCCTTGGTCAGCTGCTCAGGCTTGATGCCGAGCGGGCCGGGGACCGAACCGTCCACACTGCCCTGAAGCTGGTGAGCAATCGTGTAGTATGCCATGTAGATCGTCGAGTCTGTGAGCGACTCAACGACAAACTCAGGGTCCCATGGAAGCTTCGTGCCAAGGCCGGCCTGACGGCACGGCGCCCACTCCTTCAGCCACTCGAGCGTCGCCTTGTATTCGCCCAGTGCAACCGGGTTGTATGCGTTAAACGTCTTCGGGTCGCTGATGTGGTCGAGCACGCGCTTCTTCCAGTCCTCGGCGCCGTACGTGAGGTACCACTGGTCCAGGTGAGCGACAACGCACTCTTCGCCACTGCGCGACATCACAAGCGACTCGGGCTCCCAGTACGGAATAGCATCGCCCGAGTCAATCAGCTCCTGGCGCACCACGGGTTTGGCGTCGCACACCTTCGAGCCCTTCTGCGAGCCGACGAGCATGACACCCTCGTAGAAGCCCTTGAGGTACACGAGCTCCTTGGCCTTCGCAAGCTTCTCCTTGTCGTTCTGCGAGACAACCTTCAGGTCGTCACACACCTTTACAGCAGCCTGGTCGCCGAAGCCAGGAATGTCAATGATGGGCACCACCTCGTACGGGAGCACCATGTGGTCCGCGATGTTGTACTTCTCGCGAAGAGCAGGCTTCTGCTTCAAGTCACGCAGCGCAGCGTAGTCATCCGGGGCGTCCGACGGCACACTCGTGACGACACCCGTACCCTTGCCCATCAGAATGGTCAGCAGCGGGAGAGTGTACACGGTCTCGTACTTGGCGTTCGGCGCCGACAGTGGCAGGCCCAACAGGTCCCAGCCCTTGAGCTCGAGGAGGCACTCCTCCTTGCCCCAGACGCGCGAGTACTCCTGGTGCGCAAGGTTCTTGGCGGCACGACGACTGATGATGAACACTTCCTCGTCGTTGATCAGGAAGGCGCCGTAGTCGCCGTCCGGCAGCACGAAGCAGTTGGTCTGGCCGTACATGGTCTCCGCACGCAGCGTAGCCGGGGCCAGGTACACCTTCTTGCCCTGGAGCGGCGCGAGCTTCTCCGGGAAGGGCTCCTGCACGCGGAGCTTGATGATCGTGTACTCCTGCGGGTTGACACCCTCGCCGGATGCGCGGTCGTGGTCCGTGCAGCTCTGCTTGTCCAGGGCCGAGTAAATGTTGGGGCGCTTGCCGCGCACGGCACGGCCGCGTTCGTTCAGGATGTTGAGCTGCCACCGGATGAACGCGTCGTAGAACGGGTTCACGTCCGTCGTGATGAACGACCGACGCCAGTCAATGTTCATGCCGAAGTGCTTCAGGTCCTCAATGGCGTGGGGCGGGAAGTACTTGAGCCAGTAGAGCGGGTCCTGGAACTTGGGGATCTCCTCCTCGGGGATGTTCGACATCTTGAGAATGTCGTACTGGCGCACGACGCCGCCCGTCTTAGCCGCCGCCTTGGACTTCTTGCCCTTGGCCTTGTTCTCCGAGCCCTCGACCGACTTGGCCGCCGCCGCGGGCTTGGGCGCCTCCTCCCCGTCGCGCGAAAAGTCCGGCGGGCAGCCGTAGGTCTCGAGCTCGTGCTTAAGCTTGTTGGCCGCCGCCTGGATGGGCATGCCCGTGCAGTGCAGGCCGAAGGGGAAGATGACGTTCTCGCCCTTGAGGCGGTGGTAGCGGCCGGCGAACTCGACCTTGAGCATCGTGAAGAAGTGGCCCACGTGCAGGTAGCCGTTCATGTACGGATACGGGAACGTGACCATGTACTTGGGGCGCGACGGGTCGGGCGTGCCCTCGAACACCTTGGCCTCCGCCCAGCGCGCCTGCACCGCCTGCTCCATGCCGATCAGGTGGTCGCGGCGCGCCATCTTCTTGGCCGGCGCCGCCTCCTCCAGCTGCACGTCCTGCATCTTGACCGTCACGTTCTCCATGCTCCGGGCTTTCTCCTCACGGTACTGCTAGTGTCCGATCCTGGTTCTTGCTCCGCCACCAACCGAGAAAGTGCGGAAATGCCGCAGTGAACAGGGGGACGAGGCGCTCCAGGTGGGTCAATTGCGCAAAGTTCGGTTTATTCTTTGTAACCACGGGGTACACAATGCGAACTTTGGCCGACAGTTCTTGTGGCGGGGTACACTGTGTATACCAGCATACACACTAGGGCAACTTCGCCGTAACCCTCGTAACCAGCGACAGGTTACAGTGTAATCGCGAGCTCGAAGACTGGAAAAGTGCGCGCGAAAGGCCGAAAATGAATCTGGATGAGCATGCAGCCGCGCGGTTGAAGCGGCGGTCAGAGCACACGCCCCCGGTGCCAAGAGACGTCAGCGCGCGTGCGTACGGGAGCGAGAGATTCCTCGGTGCCGCTGGTGACGGTGGCGGCGGCAGGGCGAGCGTCGCGGCGGATGGGCGCGAGTTTGTGCGCTTCACCAGCGCACGGTCCCCGTCCGTGCCGGTTCCCGAGCGACAGCGCGGGGTGAGCATGCCTGAGCGCACGGGTGCAGCGCGGGAGAGCCTTCTGCGCGCGTATAGCAGCCGGTCCGACATGCGGTCGCCTCGTGGGAGCGATCACCACGGACGGCACGCGAGCGCGGCGTCACCGAGAGAGAGCAGCGAGCGGGGCGGGGCCGCGCTGTCGACGACATCGGCGGCGGCCGTGTCGATGACCACGCGCCGCGGCACGAGTAGTGCGCGGAGTCCGCGGGACATCAACTTGCTGGTGGACAAGCTGCTGTCGAGCGTGCACGGGTCGCCGTCGGCTATCACGACGCGCCGAACTGTCGTGCGTCTCCACGACTCGGTTGGCCCGGTCTCCATCGACTCGGTACGGTGATCGGATGGGCTGGAGATATAACTCGGGAGATGGTGGTGTGTGGAGGCTTACACGTGTGGGATGTGTGTGCATGCTGAACGCGCAGCTCTCGGTGCTGGAGAAGATCAAGCGCAAGATCTCGACGGACTCGCCTCTGTACTATGACAAGCCCAACGAGGCCGTCACGCGGCTCAACGAGCTGTACTCGCGCTTTGTCCGGTACCGGAATGTCGACAAGAAGCCGTACGTACCATATCGATTGGACTTGTGATGCTAACCCAGCATCGTCTAACACACGTGCTTTACACTTGTGTTGACGACAGTGAAGCATTAATGCTGTTGTACGGGCTCATGGATTCAGCGCCAGCGCCGCTCTTCAGGCGCGAAAGCACCGCGACACGAACGGAGGCGACTCTGATCAACAGAGACAGGTTCCGGCTGGCAACAGGAGCAAGTGGAGGAAGCGACGGCGTTGTTCCAATGGCTGATGCTCCCTTGGCAAAAGAGTCGAAACAGTTCCCCTCCAAACCTTTCGATACTGGGCGCATGGATGCTGGCACCACATCTCTCAGCCAGCCTCAAACCAATCTGGATACGCTTGAGGACTCGTTCAAGTTTGCGGTCGGCATTGCGTCGTCCTCCAAGTCGAAGATCAAGTCGCACCGCAAAGAAGTCCCGCGCGGTTCCATCACGAGCGGAGGCGGCTTGCGCGCTCACGACATCGAACGCACCTCGCGTGATGTCCAAGAGCAGGTCCTCCTTCGAGACGTTCTGTTCGCTCTCCAGGCCATTGAGTCACGGAATATTTACTTCGACACGATCGCAGACCGCTTCCAAGTTGCTGAAGACGACCATATCCCATCCCGTACGTACGCTTGCGTGGTCCTCCTGCGTGGTTGAATGATCGTCAGCATGGAGGCTAATATTGCATTCACTGGGCTTTGTTGTCGTACCCAGCAATGCGCAAGCTCATTCTCAAGCTATGCGAGCTGGGGTGGTTCTACCGCAAGATCTCGTCCTTCATCAACTCGCATCGCCAGGATTTAGCGTTCGGAGTGGTGAGTTGTTCGAGGATTTTACACCTCGACGTATTTGATTCGGCTGCTTACAATGCGTGCTATAACAACTTGCAGGTTGGGCAGAGCTTTTGCCACGTGCTCAACACGGAACTGGCCGATTACTTTCGGCTGATCGCGGTCTTGGCGGCGCAAGTTGACGAGGACGCGTCATCCAGAGACGCTAATGACGGCAGCCTCAGCGTCTTGACGCTCCGGAACTTGCTGGTCTGGACCCAAGACCCACTCGACCGCATGCGGCTGATGGCGCGTCTCATTGACAGGTTTGTTGCTTCACTTCCGTATTGCTTGCGGTTTGACTACGATAGCGCTCAAATCGGTGATTGATTTTTGTGGTTAGTGTGGATGGCCTTCGCGGCGGGGCGTTGGCCTCCGGTATCCACTCTCATTTGCTGCACGGCGATCCATCGGTGGCACAGTTTGTCGGCAGTGTGATGAAGCGAGTCGCCTCTCCCATCTTTCGAATGATCAAGCGCTGGATGTTTGAAGGAGAGCTCGAAGACACCCACGTAAGTGTTGCTACGCTGTGAGCGGCTTGAACTTCGCTAGTTAACATGTGAGATAGTGCACTAACGGATGACGCTGCTTCCTAGGCCGAGTTCTTTGTCGTAGCCGACCCAAATGTTGGAAACAACGAGCTGTGGGCAAAGAAGTACACGCTCAACATGAAGATGCTGCCGACGTTTATCCCAGTGTAAGTCCCCACTGCGTGATTGCCTCGAAACGTAGCCACTAATCACGTAGGCGTTGGCAATGGGCGTGTTGTTCACAGCGAGCTGGCGAAGAAGATTTTGGTCGTCGGCAAGAGCATCAACTTTATCCGACAATGCTGCGGCCACGCTGACGTAAGTCGGATCTTTACTGTCGCTCGAGCCAAGCTGTCAAGTGCGCTGACATTTGCTTCGTTGAAATTGGGCAGTGGGTTATGAACACTGAGCACGAACTGCTCGTCGCTAGCTCCGCGTCAGCTGAAGCGAATGGAGGCCACTTCGCTGAGCTCGTGCAGCTGGAAGTGCTGATTGAAGCAGCCTCCAACTCCACCAACGAATACTTGACCCGGTCGCTGATGGAAAAGTATACGCTACTGGAACATCTCCGAGCGTTGAAGCGGTTCCTTCTCCTTGGCCAGGTGAGCGCCAATGCTGACACGAGCTTCTGTGAGTAAACCACTCACCTTGAGATTGTGCAGGGAGACTTCATCCAGTACCTGATGGACCTGCTCGGCCCCGAGCTTTCGAAGCGAGGCGCTAGCGTCTATCGTCACACGCTCACGAACGTGCTCGAGACCGCCTTGAACGCGTCGAACGCGAAGTTTGAGGTATACTCTAACCCTGCGTTGACCATCCTCTTGGTTATTTTCAACTGCACAAAGCTGACTCATTCCTGCTTGTAGTCTCAAGAAGTGCTGAAGCGACTCGACGTCGAGCTATTAGAGCCATCACCAGGTATGCAAATGGACCGAAAAGGCTTTTTTTTTCTAAGGGACTCGAGATATTGACGCGGGTAACTCGTTTTGCTCACGTAGCCGACAGCGGTTGGGACATCTTTTGCCTCCACTACCGACTGGACGCCCCGATCAACAGTGTCATCAACGACGACGCGATCCTGGAGTACCAAAAGATTTTCGACTTTCTTTGGCGACTCAAGCGCGTCGAGTACTCCTTGTCGGGTAGCTGGAGCAAGGACATGAACCTCGGCCACATGATTCAGGTGCGTGAGCGAGAGATGGAATGGTCCAAATCGTGTTGTTATTTCTCAATAGTAACAGCTATCGCGATCGCGACCATTGATGCAGGGCCGACTACCAGGATTCCGAGCCGCCATCCACCGATGCCAGCTGCTTCGATCCGAAATGATCCACTTCACGGCCAACCTGCACAACTACATGATGTTTGAGGTAACGGAGTTCTCCTGTTGACGCTGCTCGGATGAAATGAGTGTCAGGCTCCGAGAATCCCCCTTCTCTAACCTTTTCCACCGTGATGCACCGTCCTTCAGGTGCTGGAGACGGCGTGGCACACACTCGTCAGGAGTGTGAGCTCGGCGAAAGACTTGGATGAACTCATCGAGAGCCATCGCGTGTACATCGCATCGATCCGACAGAATGTTCGTTGCCTGTTTCCGCTGTGCTTGTTAGCGTGGTGATAGTGTCTGACTCGGATGGTTCGCCTCTTGCTTCGTAGGGGTTCATGACACGCGAGTCCCGTGAGGTGATGAAGCAGCTGAAGCTCATCTTCGCGACCATCATCAAGTTTTGCAAGACGCAGGAGCACCTGTACACGACTTCACTTAAGGAAGTGCACGAGGCCAAGCTGCGGCAGCAAGCGATCGAACGACGGACGTTGGAGGTACTGCTCCATTTGATTTCCCATCCTCACCACATACTTGGTTCTGACCGCGCAGGGATGGTGTCTTACTGTGTGCTAGGGCACGTGGGGTATGTCGGACCGCGACGAGAACGAACGCGAACAGCAGCGCAACGTGTTCGATCCAACGTCCAAATTGAGTCTTCAGATCGACGAGATCGCGAACGATTTCAACCAGCGCTTTGTCACGCTGCTAGACATGGTCAAGGAGCGACCCGCCGGGTACGTACTGATACGCTTGAGCTCTCCCAAGCCAGGGCAGCTGCTGCTTCGCCAAAGCCGTTGCTGATGAGTTTCTTTATTGTGTTGTGTCGACCTTTATTTCCAATACCAGTAGGTCACAGAGCCTCCCGTTTCTGGTATCGCGCTTCGACTTCAACGAGTTCTACCGCAAGAAGATGGTGCCACCGACTGACGCTGACGAATAGAAGGCACGCGAACAAGAATGCGAGACAGATGCATGCAGTGGTCAATCCTTTCCTGATAAAGAGCCTTACTTGATTTGCTTTCCTCGTGCCTTTAGTCGAGCAGGTCTCGGAGAAAGTAGCAGAGCGTGTTCTCCGCCGCGCTGACCGCTTTGCTGATGGTGAGCAGGTCTTCCAGTGTTCGGACCATTTCCAACGTTGCTGGCAGAAGAATCGTGTTGCCAAACATGTCACGAACCTCATCGCCAGTGCTGCTTCCGTCAGCCTCGTCTCCAACCCGAGTCTGGTTCGGCTTGCGGAAGATAAGCTGGAGGCGGCGCAAGATCAACCGAAGCCGCGTGGGGAACGCAGCTTTGTCAATTATCAGCGACTGCTCGTCCTCCATGTTAACTCGCAGCCGGCTGATCGCGGTGCGGACCTCATGGATAACTGCAGCGGACAAACTGGTACGTTTGCTGAGCAGCGGTGTCGTCACGAAGCGCTCCATGCGCGAGAACGCAGCGTCGCCATTATCTGCCGACGTCTCGCCCTCGGACATGTTAATCTTGGTCGTACCGAGTGTGAAGAAGAGTGTCACGTGCGACCGCTGCAAGCGAGCGCCGTCTATGAAGCTAATGCCCGGTGTGATGTCCTGTCCCCAGTGCGCACACACAAGCCCCGGTTGGATCTCGGGCGCAAGCGGCGGCACCGGCGGAAGCTCCGTCAGGCAGCAGTTCTTGGCGTAGGCTGGGTGTGCTTGGGCTAAGAAGCAATGAAGGCGCAGAGCAGTCTCCTGTAGGGCTGCGTTGCCGGTTGGGAACACGTTCTGCTCCCGCAGGACCCGCACGAAGTAGTTGATGGCGTGGGTCGGATCGAAAGGCGACGAGAATGGTCGTGCACCTGAGGCTGCGTTTGCACCGGCTAGCACCTTCTTCGATGTGTCTGGCGCCGGCGCTGATGCGGCTGGGCGCGGTAGCTCCTCAGTGGTGCTGCCCGCGTTGAGCGGCGTCGCCGACGCCACACTGCATATTGCGTCGGTGATGAAGGCTGGAAGTTGCTGATCTGCCGTCAGGTTGCTGGTGTTCAACGGCTCGCTGGCAAGCTGAAGCTCGACCGAGTCGAACAGCGTAGCTTCCTGCTGGCACACGCGAACGGCGAGGCGGAGAAAATGGAATGCGGCGTGCACGTGCTCGTCCTTGTCTGCCTGGAAGCAACCGTTCACGTAGAGCTCGATCAGCTCCACGAGTGCGCGCCGAATAAGCGCCCGGTCGTGTCCGCCATCGGTGATGCAGACGCGGATACAAAGCTGTAAGGCGTCGACACACTCGGTAAACAATGTGCGCAGCGACTCATTGCCATCGTCGGCATGGCCACTCACTGTGAACGTGGCAAGGACCTTCTTCTTGAGCGTCGCGCCCTGTAACAGCAGTAACTGGGCCTTTGTCGCCGACATGTGGCGTGGGTGCGGGATCTCATCCAGAACAAGTAAAGCGTCACGCACTAGCGTAAGTACGCGATCACCGCGATGAGCACCAGAGGCCTTGGTTCGGTCTTGAGAGATTTCATTATCCGGAGGACATTCTGCAAGTGCCTGCGCCAGGTCCGCGCTCACCTGAACAAATGTTGGCAGCGCTGGGTAGTATAGGTTCAAGAACTTGTCGCGGTTGTTTGAACCGGACGAGTCGATCCTGTCACCATGTTCGATGTCGTCAGAGCCCGCGACGCCAACCCAGCCTTCGGCGCGCAGAATCCGATCCAGCTCGCGCTTGGCTGTTGTCAGATGACGGCAGACGTCATTCAGCAACTCTGGGTCTGCTGTGAAAATCGCTTTCTCGTGCACTACCGCACCTAGCGTGTGCATCACCCGCACGTACAAAGCCGATCGGTCGGCGGCGTGCTGCTCGACCATGCGGGAGCCGAGTCGAGTGAGCGCAGCCCCGGCTTCCTCTCGCTTCCCCAGGCACACCATCGCCTGCGTTCTTTGCAGCTCGAGCTCGTGGCAGAGCAGCTTCTCGCCAGCTTCTTGAGCCTCGCGAATCGCCGTATCGGCTAGAGCAATCGCCGCATGTATGTCGCCTCGAGCGATGTGGCAAGCGATGCCGAGTCGACGACACTTGGTCACTAGCGTGGCGCTCTGGGTGCATGGTGAGTACTTCAGCTCGTGGTCCACCGACGCGGTCGCCGACAGAGACGGACTCTTCTGCGTAAGCAGGACATCAGCGCCAGTGAATGCATCGATGCCGCGCACTGACAGCTCGAGAGCTGCTTTCCATTGTCCGTTCGCAAACAGAAGACGGCCGTGATGTAGTAGAACGTCGCAGCGGAGCTGGCGGAGCTCGAACTCGTCCCACGCGTCACTGTGGCTGGGTTGAGTGGCTTGATGTTGTTGCTCGTGAGCTTGTCCGTTGCTCTGCTCGCCACTGCTGCTCGTCAAGAAGTCCAGCGTCTCCTTCACCATGTTTTGCGCAAAGATGTTCATGGCATGCCCTTGCGCGTGTGAATGCGCTTTCAACACCGCCAGTGCGACTACGAGACGCAAAAATGCCACCACAATCTGGCGAATGAGTGGCTCGTGAAAGCGGCAGCGCTCCTTCAAATCAACTGCAAGCTTCGACACGCTAAGCGATGTGAGCCACGACATGGCCGCTACGTTCTCTGGGTCCTGGAGAGCTCTGTTCCCGTGGAAAACAGGCACTTCGCTCTTCCCAACAAGGATGCTGCTTTGAAACAACATCTGAGGGAGAAAGGCAAATGCCTCTTGGAAGCGTCCGGCATACGTCAGCGCAGTGATGCGGAGGCGCATGGCGTTTGCAACGTGGGCCCTATCGTCCAAGCAGCTCAGCGCGATGTACTCGTACCCGGCAATCATCGGCATAGCGGCGACCGCGTGCTCTCCTTCGTACTGCAGCAGTATTTCTTGCGAGCATACGAGCGCCGACACGACCGTAAACGGCGATACGCTCTCTGAGTCTAAGAACAAGTTACGCCCTGGCCATAGCTGGCCAACAACCGAGTAGCTCCCATAGAGGAATGGCTTGGTCGGATGAGGCATCGCGCATGCGTACAGCCGCGTGAAGATTGCGGCGGCCATAAGCGCGCGTTCAGTGGCTTGGTGCGCATTGGAGCTTCCGGTCTCCAGAACGAGCTTGCCCAGTGCGCCACAGCTCTGAAGTGCAATCCACAACTCGTCCCCAGCGATCTTTGGCGCGTCCGCATCGCCATTAATGCTCTTTTCATCCTCAAAGTTGGGAGAGACCACCTGACGCCATGTGTCGACGACGCGCAGAGTCGAAAAGGCATTGTCGAGTGCTTCAAGCCAACATTTGGTGGCTTCTGACGTGTCTCCGCACGCGAGATGGAAGTCGCCCAGATCTTGCAGCGCCTGACAAGTAAGCCGCTTTTGCCGCTTTTGTCGACAACTTGCAACGCAGCGAGTGAAGGAGCTGATCACTTGGCGACGAAGTGTGCTGAGCTCCTCATCCGCTGTTTGATGACTAGCACGACAGCGGTAGTCACTCACTAGTCCGTGACAATTATCGAGCGCTTGCTGGCATTTGTTCCTTGATTTCTGAAGTCCCTCATGAAGGAGAGTCAAATGCTGCAGCTCGGTGCGCTCGCGGTCTCTTGTCTGTGTCAGAGCCTGGATGATTTCCTCCATCTCGGTGTCGCGCGCGCGGAAGGCGAGCTCTTCGGGCGTCGCCACCTCCTCAACCACTAAGCGCGACTTCTTGTTCTTCCTCTTTGCTTCTTGCTCTTGAAACGCGGCAACAAACGCCTGTCGCTCAGCTTGTGCCGCTACCAACGACCTCTCTTGGCGCTGAACGATTTGCGTCTGTGCATGGATGAGAATGGGGAAGTTGATCTCTGCAAAGCGACTTCCTTCTCTTGTCATGCCGCAGCATTTGAAATAGCGCTCGCCCATTCGAACGATGCGCTCCCAGCTGCGTACGCAGGCGAATGACTGGGTAATGTAGGTGATAAAATCTGCCAACCACACGTCCTGAACTCTCAGCTTCGCCATTGTCGATGTCACCATCATCGTCGAGGCTGGCGCTTGTTCATCCGCTGACGTCGCGGATGTCGATTGGCTGGCAAAAAGCGACTCGTAGCCAGTTGCCATCGTGTGCAGCTCAACCATATCAAGCAGCGCGTCGGCGCAGTACCCCAACTGCGCCAAACAAGCTTCAGACAATGCAATCTCACTGGGTGGGATCCACGCGCACAAGATCGTATTCCACAAATGCTGCGCGGCGGCTTGAAGACTCTGCCAGCACTGTCCGCGATGGAATAGGCGACCGCACGCGGCAGTTTGTTGCAGCAGCTGGTCCACAAGAGCTACTGAACGATCGTGATCAGATGATTCACGGGGAGTGGTCGTCTCAAATTCGTTCAAAGTGGCCAGAATTTTCCCATCGACCTGAGCTGACGAGGCTTGGGCACCGCGAGGGTCAGCTGGAGAAGGAGGATTTTCACGAACGGCATCGCTGCGCAATAGGTTATAAATGTTGTCTTCCGTCATTGGGCCGTGATCAACATTGGCGGGCGGCGTATTAGATCGCAGCCCCGTAATTTTTCGGGACTGCAGCGACAGCAATATAACACAGATGAATGGGTCAATAGACTGCCTGATACAAAGCAACAAGTGGAGGGCTTAGGGCTTACCGTTACGATCGCCTTCAAGAAGAAGAGCTCCCCACACCAGTGGTAGAGATACATGTCGTCGGGCGCCGCCGATGCCGCTGCATCAGGCGCAAAGTCGTCCACACCACTCTTCAACTCGGCCTTGTCTGCTTCGGACTCCGACCTCGCCGACACTGGAGTGCTGGTTGCTGGGAAGGCATTGTCAACTGCCGGTGGCGCTTCTTCCGGTAGCAATGGCGCCCCTCCCACAGCAGTTAATAGCGCACGGAAGTCTTTGCTGACGTCTCCAGACACCTTGACGGATGAAAGGAGATGTTCCATCTCATCTAGGCTTGCTGTCTCGAGTGCAGCGCTCGAAATCTTGCAGAGTACCTCAATAGCGCGCTTGTCGGAGCGAGCATACATTTCCACCAGTTTGAAAACTTTTAATGCTTCGTAGCCGACCGATTTGAGTATCTCACGAATTGGGGGGAGTTTGGCCGCTTCAGACACGTCACCATCCTCTGCCGTTCGAGGCGTCTGATCCGGAGTTCCCGAGGTCTTTGATGCCACTGGAGCATTCTTGGCTGGTGGCGTCAATGTTGTCGTCTGTGGTGGCGTCTCGTTGACCGTAAGACCGCTGAAGTTTCCGTTCTGGGCAAGTTGATGCAATAATAACGCCTCGTCAAGGCCCAGTAGTTCTGGAGATTGCGGTGATTCCCTGATAGTTTGTGCTGAAGAGAGGAGTGGCAGCGTCGCGCGCAGCGTCTCTCGGCTCAACTGCTGCGTCACGATGCGGAACAGTTCGAATCCAAGGCGAGCACCCAGGCTTCGAGTCTCTTGCCCCCATGGATCACGTTCGACAGTAGCCAACCCCTGCCAGCGAAGTACACATAATCAAGCAAAGCAGTTAGTATTCAACGTTTGGACATTGGTCGACAGACACCAGCATGCACTTCGTACCTGGAGAAACGTCATTAGAGCTGGGTACGCCATCCCACCGCATCCGCTCGCTAGGTGGAGCAGCGGGAGCAACACTCGGTATCCTATGAAGCAAAGCCGACCAACCATCGCTTGGTTATCCGCCGCTGAAGCGATTTCCACTCCAATCGAGATACGTCGAGCAGATTCCAAGACGGAGACGTGCATACTCAGAAGTGAGCCCCCGTCTGGATCGCGAGTGGCAAGCATTCCATCCAGTTCGGGGTCTCCAGCTTCGTCGCGACACAGAATTTCCATCGCGGCGGCGCATTTGTCAAGGATAGGCACCGGAAGCCTCAATACAGTCTCCCGTTGAAGTGCCTGGCGGTAGAACGGGCTTGCTCTCCATGTTGGCCGACGCGCATGTGCTGCTGATACGACAAGGTCGTACAGGTAACTCGCTGCTTTTGTGGCGTGGTCAATGAGGTGTAGCTCGTTACATGCCTGAGCCAGGTATCCGTAACACAAGGGGAGCGGAAGCGGATTCAGCGCGATGACTGGTTCCGAAGTCTCTCCGATGCCTTGAATCAACTCGCATCGGTCATCAAAAGCTGCAACAGCGAATACGTAGCTTTCGTTTGGAGCTAAACCAGAAATAGTAGCGGTCATTCCTTTCTCGGTGTAGATTGGCACGGCGGTGCCCGGGAGCTGATTGTTGTTCAATGAGACTGCGGTGCCTGCGCCAGACAGCTTGGCATAGACCATATAGTAGTGAACTGGGCGTTTGCGTTGGGCTGGTAACGATGAGATGAACTCCACGATCTGGATCGTAACTGCGGAGCTTGAACGAGCGATTACGACTGGGGCAACTGGGACAACCGATGATTTGAGTGCCGCTTTCTCGGGCGTCGAGGGCCCTGTCGCGGTTAAATGTTTGGCTACTCGTCGCTGAAGGTCTCGCTCGTGGACTTCCATGCGTCGTAACGATTTGAAACATTCGTCTACGATCTTGACTCGATCCTCTATCGCCATGAGCGGATGGTAGAGTCTCTGGATTGAAAGAAGCGTCTTCATGTAGCCGTTCTGGCGGCAAAGGGCGAGTAATCTGGACTCAGTCTCCGAGAAGTATTTGTTGGGCCCATTGTCGTCCTTACTGCTTCGTTCCGCACTCAATCCTAACGGGGACAGCGTGTTGGTGACGGTTGCATCTTGTAACTCAGCTCGATATAGCAGTAGCAACAGATCCGCTTGGGTGCAGCACAAGTCTTGATGGAGGCGGCCAAACAGGGCACCAGTCCCAGGAACCCCGACGTCATCGTTCTTCGCAATGCTGCAACCGTCGATAGGGTGAGGAGAAGGCTGGTCGACTGCAGAGAATATGTTGAACGAAATGGTGGCATCCGAATGACTTCGTCCGCTAGGTGTGGTGGTATCCACGCTATCCGCCATGTCTTTCGAAAATGATTGACGTAGCGCAAGCTCATCGCGGTATCCATCGATACGCTCGAGTACTCGCCGCACGATTTCAGCCGCAAGGCGAGGGCTCTTGGTCGTTATCAGAAGTGCGCCAAAGCTGAGCGCCACTTGACCATGGAGCAGCAAATCACCGAAATCAGTAGCGGTGAACACCAAGTGGATGGATTCAAGTGCTTTGCTCAACAGACAAGCAAGCGTTGCTGGAAGTTGGCACGCATCGCACGATTCTAGAGACTCCAGAACGGGTGAAGCCACATCTCGCCAGAGAATCAAGGCTGCGGCGATCAGTAAATCCCGGTTGACCAGGCAAAATTCGTCGCAATCAGCGAGCACGCACTTGTTCAGTGCGCTCACCAGTGCGATTAGACTTGTCTCGGACGGAATTACCCTGCCAGTTGCCAGTTCGATTGGTCTTGCTTGCTTGGACTTGATACTCTCGGTCTGAGTATCACTATCAGCAGGTAGCAGGCTCTGTCGCATGCCGCCCAGCGCATCAAAGATAGAAGCCAGGCAGAGAATCGCTGTCGCATCCTTCTCCGGAACTTGTTCGCTGGGGTCAGCAGCTCTCGCGAGGATACTGCTCAACAGTAGTCTCAGCTCCTGCGTTTGTGACTCGCCCAGGCAATAGCAATAGCTCATTGCAGCGAGGTGGAACGGTAACGGCAATATCGTCCGCAGACTGGTTTCCCCAACAGAGTCAGTCATCTCAGCCTCAGTCGTTGCTTGTTCAACTCCCTGACTCGATAGCTGCTCAAGAAATGGCCGCACTGCGCCGATCACCACGGAGAGAAGCTCCACCATTGGCCCTTCGTTCTCCTTGGAGTATGATGAGAGGTAAAGACGCGAGCTTTGAGGGTGTTTCTCAGCGCATGTGATTCTCTCCATGGCATCCATGGCCGCACGGACTTGGGCGTCTGGCTTCGTAAAGGTGGATTCGACTACAGCCTTGGATGGTTTGTCTTGACTTGCTCCAGCTTTTGCACGCATCATGAGCACCATCGCGGTGCTTTGCGCACGATCAAGAACCAGCTGCACGTCAACCGGGAGTGGTAAGTCCAGCTCTTCTTCTTTGCGAAGCCTCTGCACGATCGCAAGTGCACGTTCTGCACACAAGACCGCTGACTTGGAATTTGTCTCATGGTGAGACGGCTCCTTGCGCGCCATTGCTTGGTAGCAGTCGCAGATTGCAGTGGAGAGTTGGAGCTTCCAGAGGATGTACTTTGTGGTTGACAGCATCACCGACGACTCGAGCGCGACCAAGCACCACTTCAAAAACCCGACCACTTCTCTCGGGAAGCCCAGCGCGGCCATCGGCTTTGCAGCCGAGAAGACAGCGAGCGAGCCGTTGAGAATAAGCCACGTGAACTGACCGCTATGCTTCTTCTCCAACCTGACCGCCGTCTCCATCCCCACTTGCAACACCCACAGCGCGCTAAGCAGACGCTCCAGAGTCCCTACGTGGTGAACATATGGATCGGAGCGGCGCTCCGTCTGAATACTGCACAATCCGATACCAAACGCGCTTCTCACATAGACCTGCCCCATTATGCTGCTTGTAACGACAGGATCACTAGTGTTTGTGTCGAACAACTGCCCTGGTTTGGCGCCTAGCAGCTGGAGCACCCTCTCATAGAAGAACACGGACGCCGCACGATACTCCCGCGCCTGGTACAGTTTGTCTCCAAACACCAGCAGCAGCTCCACCTTCTCCGTCAGGCTCATCTGGTCCTGCTCTAGCCGCATAAGGCGGCCCTCGATTTGCACAATCTTCTCCGCCTCTGTACCGTAGTACGCGACCTCCTGCTTCGTGCTTGACGTGAGTGTACTATCCTCGAGTGCCGGCTGCAGCACCATCGAGAGGTCGCGCCGGAACTGCTCCACCAGCACACTGTCATGCTGCTCGTCGCCCGACGCCGCAGCCCCCGCGGCCACCAGCCGGTTTGCGATCCGCTTGACGGAGGACGCGCCGCCGCGCTTCGCCATCGCCAACGATGTCGATGCCGCCTCTGCACTCGGAGATCGGGCTTGAAATGCGGGTGAAGCGGCGCCTAGTCGGGATCATGGGCGGACGCGTCCACCCATCCACCCGTCCACTCATCCGCTCGTCCGCCAAAATGGTACACTTACAGAGGTCAAGTCAAGCTGTCGCTGGTTGAAGTGGCCATCATTCTTACACGCACATACTGCTATCAGAGTGATGGTCACTCGTGTCCTTTCCAGCGAGGAAAAGGCGGCAGCAGTGGCAGACGGTAGTGGCCGAGATGGAGGGCAAGACGACGGCGTTGGGGGCGTTCGCGGCGAGGCAGAAAGCGCATGAAGGAAGCGTCGGCAGCGCCGTAGATATGGACGCGCGCGGGGGGCTGTCTCTGCTCGCGGCGTTTGCAGCTGTGCGGGTCGTTCCGACGCAGCCAACGTCGAGTAAGCCCGGATCGCTGGCTCCGCTGGCGGCCACGGACACCGTCAAGGCGGGCTCCTCCCGAGCGCCTAGCGCAACTTCAGATGCAAAAGGTAAGAGTGCGGTTTCCGCGGCGCTCGTGGAGAGCGAGGGTAGTAAGGTTGGTTTTACCAAGGAGGAGACGGGTACCGCGTCAGGCAGGCCGACTTCTGGTGCTGCGGAGCGTAGCACAGACAGCACGAGCGCAGATCTAGCCCCGCCTTCAGGATCGGAGGGTGCAGGACGCGATGGTCAAGCAACCAAGCGTGAAAGACATGACTCGAACGAGCAAACCCACGACGATGAGGCAGACTTGGAGGAACTCGACTTTCTGGACGACAGCAGTGATGACGAGAACGATAATGAGCACAAGAGCGACGCTAGCGCCACAGAACTTCATCAAGGCAGTGTTGACGCTGTCGACGAGACGGATGATCTGTACGAATGCGGAAGCAACAAGGTCGGCGACAGCTCGCAAGTGCCTCAACAGTACGTCCTTGTTGCTTCTGACTATCGCTATGAGTTTTCACGAACAATTCAATCTTGCCAACAGGTCACAGCCGAAGGTCACGAGCATACGCCTCCCAAAGGCCAGTGAGATCGAGCTGTTTCACTCAGTATTGGTGCGGGACACCGATCGATTGGAGGTAATACTTCAAGAGCGCTCCCCAAGTGAAGTGCTAGACATCCGCGACTCCGATCAGCGGACGCTATATCACTACGGAGCGCTTTGCCCTGAACACGGAATCCAGAGAGCCGTGTTTGGTCATGTGGACAGCTACAACGAGAGGCGACTGGCAAATCAGATAGGGAAGATCATGGAGGAAAAGGGAGTCGTCGACCAGTAAGTCCCTGCGCCTGTTATGATCGGAACGACCAAATGTAACGTACTCTTGGTCTGCAGGTGGTTGTCAAAGTGTGACATCGGAAAGCGCGATTGGGAACCTCCGTGTGTGAAGGAGCTGACCCACAAGTTTATCAAGATGAAGCAGCGTGATTGGGAGATGATCTGCAGCTGCGTAGATCGAGACAATCGATCAATACTTCACTATGTAGGGAAATCATTGCCTTCGCACTGCAAGGGGGGGGAGCAAATACTAATTTCGTTCTTCTAGGCAGCTGCAGCTCCGGGACACGCAACCTTTGAGCACGACACACACTTCAGTGAGGTCATTCGAACAAAACGAGAGCTTATCCACGCTCGAGGTTCGTTCCGTATCTTGGATTTGAGGTGGTATGCTTTGGCGCTCTGATACATTCATCCGTTTAGATATCGACGCAAAACTGCCGCTCCACTTCGCTGTCGAAGTCGGCAACATCCACGTTATCAAGTGGTACTTCAACCTCGGAATCCACCTGAACCAAGAGGATGTGAGCTGTCTCTTGCATCTCAACCATCAGAGGCTCGTTCAGAACGTACTTGTTCAGCAGCTTGAACGCCTTGACACTCGGGCATATCACGCGCGGCGCCAAGACGGTCTTGGCCATGATGGAGAGTGTGGATGGGATCTCGGACTAGGCATACTTGCCCGCGTCGAAGTCGAACGAGTTCAAGGCAGTACTCCAGACGGACATGCTGCATCGTTACTGCTCGATGCTGCAAGATATGGAAACATGAACGCTGTCGAGTTGCTTCTACGGCAAGGTACCAGCCCAAGAGTGTGTGACTCAAACGGATGGACTGCCTTGCATGTAAGTTTTCATGATTCACTGTCGAACTCAAACACAACTTCTAAAGACGATCGTCTGGGTTTGTCTGCGTTAGGTGTGTGCGGACGAAGGAACGAAGAGCCACGTCGAAATCGCTCAAATGCTTCTGAATCCCCCACACTCGCTCCCAGTTGACTCAAAGAGCCTGAAAGGCAGGACACCATTGCACCTCGCAGTCAAGTTAAGGCAGTTAGAGACGAATAGCAGGAGTGACAGCTCTTGTGGAGAGATGGTCCGCACTCTGTTTGAGTATGGGGCAAGCGCAGATGCTCGAGATCGAAAAGGGAGCACCGCGCTCCATCTTGCCTGCCGGTTCAACAACGTTAGTGTCGCCGCAAGTTTAATAACTTCGGGATGCAACGTAGCAGCGGTCGACAACAACGGTCAGAATTGCCTGCATTTGGCCGGTAAGCGTGTATCGTGCTGACATGGCATTGCTCGCTAAGCAACTTATCGCGTGACTGCGTGGGCTGCTCAGCTCTTCAAGGCAGCATCGAGACCATAAACTACTTGATCTCCTGGGAAGAAGGAGCGGGGTACCTCTCCAACGCTGGCGATAATCGAGGGCGAAAGCCAATTGAAGTCGCGCGGAACGAGCAGACACGACAGCTACTCATCGTAAGTCTTAATTGCATGGCGAGCGACGCAAACGAGATACTCACCACTGACACTAGCGTGGAGATGAACACGAAAAAGCAGAACCAATGGAGTTTCTGCTACCGTGGAAACGTCGAGGGCGTTAAGCTGCTTCTTGTACGGTCACGAAAGACAACTGATGCGGCTTCAGCACAATCGTTCGTCTCAGACCAAACCGTGCAGACAATGCGAGCCCCGCTTCACTTGGTGGTATGATATTGTTGGAACTTGTCAGAAGCTAGCGTAGACTTGTATCTCCAATGCTATGAACGTGATTTCTCGATGTGGCACAGGCCCAAGGGTACTTTGACTTGCTGCAGCCGTCCGATTCGTCAAAACACAAGCGATCTTTACGCCCAGCCACTCGTCAAGGCGACCTATCTCACGGCCGATACCTAA
Source organism: Phytopythium sindhum (assembly GCA_023334395.1). NCBI lineage: Eukaryota > Oomycota > Peronosporomycetes > Pythiales > Pythiaceae > Phytopythium > Phytopythium sindhum. The sequence goes on from JAASGW010000062.1 coordinate 29,902, forward strand.
AAATCGCCTCACTCCTGCTGCGTGCCGGGGCTGACCCCTGTGCCGCCGATAAATGGGGGATAACTCCGATTATGATCGCTGCAGCAGTTGACAACGAACAGTTGCTGGAGATACTGCTGGAGAGTTGTCTGAGTTCGAGACGCCTTCAAGACACCGACCAAGACGGCAACACCGCTCTACACTACAGCTACGCGTTCTGCAATGTAAGCTCGGATTTGAATTCCCATTCACGGTGCTGATGCTGACTTTAACGTTTTCCACTCTCCTCTAAAGGCGAAGAATTCTTCAATCCTGGAAGACGCAATGGATGGAGATGTAAGTCCATACCTCGACCAGTACCCTTGAATTTGTCGTCACTAGCAGTATCATCGTGATGCACAAGTGATTAACCGACGTGAACCGTTGCGCTTATGTGATTCGCAACAGGAACCCACGAACAACCTCGGCAAGACTCCGCTGGGGATGACCGGCTACCGCAAGCGCATTTTCCCTGAAGGCTACCTAGCATACCAGCGCGATATGCAACAGTATGCAGCCCAGCACACTTGAGTGTGCCACGCTGGAACTCCGAACGAAACCAGGAACGTATTGGCATGGACTGATGCCTGTTGGTCTAGGATGATTCGTTCCTTCTCATACATAGTTTACAAAGCTAATCGATATGTATGCAGTCTTGAGATGCGGCCGCGAGCCCACTCGATCCCCCCTCCCGAGCTTTAGAAGCCCTCAAACGCGTCCTTGCCGTGGAACGGACGGACGCCAGCGTCCTCCGAGTACGTGTCGAAGTTGGCGGCGTCGAACGGGTCCTTGATCGTCGGGACGTACGGGGCCTTCATGGTCTTCTTGATGAGCGCGGACCAGTCGAACTTGGCGTTGGTGAAAAATGGGTGGCTCAGCACATCCTGCATGCCGCCGGCCAGCGACCCGATGCGCAGCGCCGGGTTGGGCTCCAGCAGCTTGAGCACGAGGTCCTTGGCGTCCGCGTCGAACTTGGGGTGAAACTTGACCTGTCCGCGGCCTTGTAGGATCTTCTCGAAGATCTTGTTCTGGTCGTTGTGCTGGAACGGCGTGCGGCCCGAGATGAGCTCATACAACAGGCAGCCCAGGGCCCAGTGGTCGACCGCCTTGCCATGACCCTTATTGAGCACGAGTTCGGGGGCGAGGTACTCGGGCGTGCCACACAGCGTGAACGAGCGCTCGTAGAGCACGCCGTTGCGGTGGTACGGCACGTGCTTGGCGAAGCCGAAATCCACCATCTTGAGGTACCCGGCGCTGTCAAGGACGAGGTTCTCTGGTTTGAGGTCGCGGTACGCCACGTTCATCTTCTGCAGATAGCGCAGCGCCTCGGCAACCGTGGCAGCGTAGAAACGCGCGACAGGCAGGTCGAACGCGCCACAAGCGCCCTTGGCCACCTTGAAGGACTTCTCGTACAGCAGGCTCCACAGCTCGCCGCCCTGCACGAGCTCGAAGAGCATGTAGAGCTGGTTGGCGTCCGAGAAGGTCTCGAACAACTTGAGCACAAACGGGTGGTCGCACTCGGAGATGATGCCCTTCTCGTACAGCACGTTCTTCTGCTGCTGCGTCTCGACGATGTTGGCCTTCTGCATGCACTTGAGCGCGAACGCCTGGTTGGTCGGCCGGTGGCGCACGAGGATGACGCGACCGAAGGTGCCCGTACCGATCGTGCGGATCTTGTCGAGTTCCTTGAACTGGAACTTCTTGGCGGCGACGGGCTTGCCGGCGCTTGGCGCGTTGCTGAGCACGGCCTGCTGCACGAGCTGCTGGCGCTGGATCTCGCGCTGCATGATGTGGTCAAGCTTGCCGAGCAGCTTCTCGAACGCGTCGCGCTGAAGCGTCAGGCACTCGACGCGGCCGAGAGCGACGCAGTCAGCGGCGCGCGGCTCGTTGGCCAGCAGCGCGCGCTCGCCGAAGAACTCACCCGAGCGCAGTTGCATGATCTCGAAGCCGGACTTGCGCACGCTCACCTTGCCGTCCGAGATCATGTAGAAGGTGTCGCCGGCGTCGCCTTCCTTGATGATGACGCTCTGGTCCTCAAAGCAAACGACGTTAAGCGCGTGCGCCAGGATGTCGAGCTCGTCGTCCGACAGAGACGACAGCAGCGGCACGCTGCGAAGCACGCGGATGCGCATCTGGCGGTCGATCAGTGAGCGCAGCGGGCCCAGCAGGTTGGTGAACTGCCCGCGGTCCATGACGTAGCAATCCACCTGCCCGACGGCGATGCAGTTGGCCTGCCGGGGCTCGTTGAGCATCAACGCCATCTCGCCGAAGTAGTTTCCGCGGCACAGCATCAAGAGATCTTTCTCGGCCGCGTCGCCGCCGCGCGACGTGCACCGCACCTTGCCCTCCACGATGATGTAGAAGGTGTTGCCGACTTCGCCCTGACGGATGATGTAGTCGCCGTCGTTGAAGCGCTGGAGCTTGAGCGCCGCCGCCACCTTCTGGAGCTGGTGGTCACTCAGCCGCTGCAGCAGCTCGACGTTCTTGAGGAAGTTGACGCGCGCAAGCTGCGTCGCCGACGCGGTCGTCGCCATGATCTTGCGGAATGTCGTGCGCTCCACGGACCAGAGGATGCAGCCCGTCGTCGCGCGGATCGTGGCCGCGCGCGGGCAGTTGTAAAGTAGCGCGAGCTCACCGAACGCGTCGCCATTCGTGTACTTGCCGACCAGCGAGTTGTCCACCAGGATGTCGCAGTTGCCGCTCTCGAGCACGTAGAAGCAGTTGCCGGGCGTGCCCTGCGCGATAACCGCCTCGCCGGCCTGCACGGTGGTCATGGCCATGACGTCGATCATCTCGTCCAGCTCGGCCTGGTCTAAGGCCGTGAACAGGTAGTGCGACTTGAGCGCCTTGGCGATCATCGCGCGCGTCTGGCTGTTCTTGGGCACTCGGGCGTGCGTGCTCAGGTTCAGCTCCCCGGGCTCGACAGCACCCTCGTTAATGTTGGCGCGACGGACACCACGGCGCTCGTTCAAGTCCATGACGTTAGCGACTGGCGGAGCTTCCTGACCTCCGACAACAATAGGCGCCGTGGCCGTCGAGTTGCTGCTCGGGCGGATCGTCGGCGGCGACGGTGGGAGGATCAAGTCCCGCATGCGCTTGGAGAAGTCCATGGTTTCGCCGAGAGGTGGACGACACCGGAAGCAGAGACACCGGAAGATCTAAGGCCTGGCGCGGGGGAGGAACGTTTGGCAGGCTGGCTTGTGGTGGCGCTGCAACTATTTGAAAGTGAGCGAGGCGGAGGCATTGCGGATGGATGGACGAAGCAAACCCCGACCAGCATCGCGTCTTAGCTCCAGCCTAGTCGACACCACCAGGTCCATTCTTGGCTCTCGATGGGGCTCAGAAGTCGAGGGGCTCCTCTTATCGATAGCTTTGAGTCCGAGGGCTGACTAGAAGGAGATGCTGTCCACGACAAGAACGCTATAAATACGTCGCCGATGCTGCCGCACTTGGTCTCGACTTCGTCTTAATGCAGCGCAAGGATCTCGCCGACCACGCCAAGAATAACGCAAAGGATCGTTGCTTCGGATACAGCAAAGCGAGCCATAGTAGCCGAGCCGGGGCTTGGTAATCAAGAATTCGTGCTTGACCAGTCTCAACCGCCATGTTTGCAGCCGTTTCTCGACTCACGACGAATACAAGCGACAGTTGAGTCGGCTGGGCTGGTCACGAGGCGGATCGCGGCGTGTTGCATGAAGCGACGCGCCACTTAGAAGGTAACGACTGAGCTTCGACAGCGCATTGGCGACAAGCTGCTCGCTGGAGCTCTTCTCAAGCGCATGGAGCGCGTAGGTCAGCACGTGCAGGTGTACTGGCCGGACGAGGAGGAGTGGTTCGGCGGCCAAGTCCAGGACTACGACGAAGCCGAGGGGTACTTTGTGGTCTACGACGACGGCGACGAGCGGTGGGAGGCCGACGTCAATCGCATCCAGTTTCCAGAGCTTGATGCTCACGATGACGACAAAGGCAGAGCTGGGAAGGAGGCTGACGATACAGGCGAAGTTGAGGGAGATGATGGTGGCAACGATGACGTCGCTGACGCGGGAGATAACGACGCAGGTGCATATGCTGCTCGCCAAATGTTGGAGCCGCCCAAATCTCCGACTGGTGCTTATGACGGTAGCTACGAAGACGCAGACGATACCGCGGGCGACGACTCCGAGGCGATGCCCGTGCCGAGACCCCAAGCTCCTCCAGTGGACTCCGAATCCGATACTGACCGCGATTGCAATCCAGAAGTCGAGATGAACCCTTACAACGGTGATGCCAAACGTGGCGCTCTCTCAGACGGCGACACCAACAGCGAAGACGAAGAGTGCAGTCGATACCCTGCTCTGAGTACCCGCGAAGCCTCACGAACGTTCCAAGTTCGTGAAGTTGGAAGCCTAAGTGACATTGACGACGAGCTGGAGCAATCCATTGCGGCGTCGGAGATACCCGAGACGTGTGCTGGCCAGCAGGACGACGGTTTTCCAGCACGAGGACTAGCTCCGTCAGCCGACCGGCTTGTTCCTGAGCGTGGACGTTTGTACGGCAAGATCCTGCGAGGCAGCGAGCTCCTCCCAGTGAGCGGCAAGGTGCCCAATGCCTTCGTCAAAGTTTCGTTCGCCGAGGCAGGCGACTCATCGGGCCCATCAAGTCTGATGCTGCGGTGCAAGCAGACACTGGCGTCCATGCCCATTGCTCCGCAGACAACTGATCCGGTGTGGACCGAGGAAGAGCACGAGCAGGACTGGAGCGTGGGCGACTTCAGCTCTGCTGCTGGTACCAGTTCGCACTTCCTGCTCGACTTGGTCCCTCCAAAGTCGTCGACGACGCCGTTGTGGGACCGGGTGCTAGGCGATCTCGTGTTCGTCGTGTACTCGGCAGACTCCGGCGCTCAGAACGTGTTCCTCGGACAAGCAGTGGTGTCGCTGCAGGATTTGCTGCGCGAGTTTCTGTCGCGCTCGCCGTCCACGACGCGAGGTCTGCGGCTCTGCTCGCGCATAGGCAAACCGCTGCCGTCATTCCCATGTAGCGTTGGGCCCGCAGAGCTGGTTGTAGCATTCCGCTTCGCCCCGACGTTCACCAACGAAGTCAAACGTGGGCCACTCGAGCGCACGCGATCGTCCGACACGATCAAGAGCAGCCGTAGCCGTCACGACGACACTAAGAACAGCACAAGAGCGCCTCGACAAGATCAAAAGCAGCAGCACAAGACCGGCGCCAAGTCCTGGGCGCGCCGGCGACAGCCCAGCGCTCCGAGCAAGAGCGCGAGCAGCGGCATCAACCGGCGGCGGTTCGAGCGGCAGGTCGCCAAGGAGAACATGGACTTTGCCAAGCGCCTCGAGTGGAAGAACGCGCGGCGCTCCAAGCTGCAGAACGACGCTAAAGCCCAGGAGAAGAACCGCGTGACGCCACCGCAGCACGGAGCCAGGAAGCATGGGCACAAGGCATCGTCGAGCATCAACCGCACCAAGTTCGTGGAGCAGGTGTCGCTCGAGAACCGCGCGATGGGCAAGCGCTTGCAGGCGATCGGTGGCGGAGCGAAGGCGGCCAAACCATCAGCTTCATCACAACTTCAGGGCTTTGGCGGTCGCGAACAGGACAAGGCGTACGCGGCCGACAAGCGGCAGGAGCGGAGGCTGGAGCTGAACTTCTGCATGCAGCAGGCGCAGGCCAAGTACGTGCAGCAGAACCAGCTCGTGGCCGAGGTGACGGCGCTCCAGGACGGCGTGGCGCAGCTCAAGCAGCAGAATGGCGAGCTTTCACGCGGGTGCAGTCGGTTGGGCGCGCTCAACTGGAAGGACCGGCACACGCGCGACTGCCTGCGCGTGGCGGCCGACAAGGAGCGCGCTGCTGTCGCCCGAGGCGTGTCAAAGCAGCCCAAGGCACCGCCATCTCAACGCGCGAGCAGCAAGAGAGGCACTGAGCATCCTAAGAGCGGCGGCGACGTGATGCGCCAACGGGAGTGCGAGTTGCTGGAGAAGGAACGCGATCGGCTCGAGGAGGAGAAGCAGCGGCACAGCGAGCAGCTTGTGGCGCTGGAGCAGGAACGCACACAACTTGCTGATACAGCCCGAGGGTTGGAAGCCACGCTGCGTGGCGTGGTGGCCCAGCGCGCGTTCAGGAACGACATGCGCGCCGGGAAGAACCCAGCACAGGTTCAGGCCAAGACGGAGCAGATGAAGCGCCGGCTCCGCGCCAAGGACATGTCCAAGGACGAGGAGGAGCAGTGGGCGCTGTTCCAGGCACACGAAGAGCTCGCACACCTGCAGCTCGCGGTGCAGGTGCTGGAGCAGCGAGCGTTGGCGCCAACCACAGAGATTGCCACCCGCGCTCAAAGAGACTCGAGCTCCGCGGCGACAGCATACTTAGCGCGAAAGATCAAGCACGCCACAAGCAAGCTGCAGGCGCAGCAGGAGCAGGCAGCGAGCTGGTGGCGCGAGTGCGAATCGCTGGTGCGCGCCGGCAAGTACGAGGCGCTGCGCGCGCAGGTGCAGGAGCTGCAGCACCTCGTCTTCTTGTGCCGCTCGCAGAGCACACACGAGCGGCGCGCCGAGCGCCAGGCGGACCGCACGCAGCAGCGCATGGACGCCGCCTTCGCGCGCCGGATACAAGCCGAACAGACCGAGACGGAGGTCTTGCTCAAGAAGAAGGCGGGGCTCTGATACGCAGAGGCAGCACACTGAACAGGCATACGCACGTGTGATTTATGTTGTTACGATCGCCATCTATGCAGGCGAATGGAAATGCCGGCAAGGTGGGGATCACCATCGTCTAGGGGGACGAGCTCCAGCCAAAGTCGCGGCCGAGCAGCTCGTTGAGCTTGCGGTTGTACGGCTCGTAGAACGCGGCGAGCTTCTGGCGCGTCTCGGGTGACATGGGGTCGTACTTGCGCGTGTTCTTGGCCGACACGTCCTGGATGCGGTGCGGTGGTAGCTCCAGAAAGGTGAATACCTTGTCTATCGCAGTCTGTTGGGAATCACACAACACACCCAGAGCCGAATCAGCATCACATCAACAAGCAGGACAAGCTAACAACCGACAGTCAACGTACGTGAAGCTTCTCGGTGCCCTTCATGTCGTCGAGTGACAGCACGAGCACGTTCTCGCGCTGGTAGGCATCGAGCCAGCCCGTGAGCTGCAGCGCGTAGAGTCCGCGCGCGACGAACGAGTGCGCGCCATGGTCGAAGTCGAGCCGCGAGCGCATCACCTTGACGTCGAACTCCTCGAAGTCCATGTCCGGGTGCACACCGAGGCGCGCGAGCTCCACGATCTCCTCGTCCACGAGCGTCTCAAAGCTGCGGCCCTTGAGGTGCTGGTGTCCGCGGTTGCGCAGCTGCTGTGGCGAGCCCTCCTTGTCGGCCGTCATGCAGTAGTGCGAGTACGCGCGGTCCACGGGGTTGCGCAGGATGGCGAGGATCTTGCGGCAGTCCGGGATCACCTGCTGCATGCGCTTGATGACGACGCTGCCGCCCAGCATGTAGCTCGGCGTCGCCTCGCCCGTGAGGATGGACGGGCACTTGAGCAGCAGCGCCTTGTCGAAGAAGTTGTGGTAGTAGTCGCGGTGCTGCTGCGCGCCCTCCGGCGACGCGCAGTCGGGCAGCTCGCGGTTCCAGCGCCAGTCGAAGTAGTGCGTCTCCTTGCGCTTGGCGGGCAGCACCAGGTCGTGCTGCGCGATGTAGTCGTACAGCGACGTGGTGCCGGCCTTCTGCGCGCCGATGACCATGAAGCTGGGCGGCACGCGCGCGCCGTGATCCGTCGACAGGTCCAGCGTGCGGCGCGTCTGGTGCAGCGCCATGTCGGGCGTAAGCTCCAAGCGCTCGAGCGGGTAGCCCTCCTCGACGTAGTCGAAGATCATGTGCACGCGGTGCTGGTCCCAGTTGTTCTTGACGCGGTGTTTGCTGATGTTGTTCAGCTCGTACAGGTTGCCCTGCTGGAACTCGTACCGCGTCATCTCGTCCGCGTTTGGCCCGACCTGCTCGAGGAAAAGGAGGATGGCTGTCAGTGTGAGTGTCTCCACTGCTGTTAGACGCCCGCGCACGCACCAGGAAATCGATAGACGGGTCCGTGAAGATGGGGATGTGCATGCGGTGCGAGTGCGAGACCCAGTTGCCCGTGTCGTGGTGCGTGGGGATGTCGGCGCCCGGTGGCATGGACGCGAGGATGCAGCGGATGACGCGATCGAAGGGCACGCCGATCTGCTTAAACACGGGCTCGAGCTCGTTGCGCCACGTATGGAACCAGGGAAAGTTGTACACGCGCTTGATGTAGTCGTCGCAGAAGATGAAGACGACCTTGCCGATGCCCCAGCGGTCGTGGCCCGCGCGGTGGATCGGTACGTTGTCCTTCTGGTGCGCCGGATCCCACAGCCCCGGCTCCTCGCGTCGGATGCGCGCCTGCAGCGCCGAGATGTCCACGCCACGCTGTCGCTCCACCACCATGGCGAACTTGCCGGCCATGGCCGAGTCCAGTTCGCTCAGCGGCACCTTCTTCTGCCTACATCCACACCACCACATACACCGTCAGCGTAACCCACTCATTCTCCTAGCAGCATGCCACTACTACAGCTCCATGGAGCGCGCCCACGCACTCTAGCGGCACCGTCAAGTAGCCCTCCGAGTACGCCGTCATTGTCGTTCTTGCTCTTTTGTTGAAGGATCGAGTGTGATGTGATGACCGCTTTGCTTGTGTCGTCAATGCAGACGCGTAGGCGCGCGGACGGACGGGAGACCACCGGGTCAGGGAGGACAGCCGCGCGCGGGTCAATGCAGCGGGGCGGCGGGCGCTGTGCGGGGCGGTCGCTGGTGGCCACACACGCGGAGGCCTCGGCGTCGGTCGCTTGGTCACTAGCGGCGCGTGCGCATGTAACCAGATTGCGCGGAGGGTACCCTGCCAGTCGATCGGTGATGGCGTGGACCACACCAACTGTGGGCGATACCGGACACTTTGCGTCGACCAGAGTAGGAACGTGTGTTGATTGGTTGAAAATACAGAGGTGAAACCTACCTACCCCTAGCAGCAGCGCGCTCGGGGATTGGCTGGGACGGGCCGGGCCGGCGCGGTTCGGGCGGCCCACGCACTGAACCGCGGCCCGCCCGTCGACCCAAGCGCTGGGAACCAACCACCACGAGCCTGGAGGGCGCCGCGGGGGCGGCGAAGAGCGCCCCACCCAGTCTTTTTGCGGCGCGGTCTTCATCAAGTTTCAATTTTAGGACTAGCAATATGGTACGTGTGCATGGCGAATGAGCGGCACGAGGGTGGCCACGCTGGGGATGAACGGACCTGAGCGAATGGGCGGGAAGATTGATTCGGAGCGGAAGGAGTGGAGCGGTGGAGGCGGACGACAGCGGCGACCGCCATGGCGACGGGAAGGCGCAACGCTTGATCATCGACAATGGCGTCAACTGCCAGGGCGACTGGATACGATACCGGGTAACTGCGTTGGACGGCGACAGCAGCAATAGACGCCGCGGCTATCATCTACACAGGAACGACGTCAATGAGAACAGGGCGGCTTCGCATCGATCATCACCGTCCGCCGCGTCGACTTCGCTCCATTCACTCCTTCGTCCTCTCCCCATTCGCGAGCGACCACAGCGCGGCTGCTTACAGGAACGATCGCCACGGAGCGTTTATGGCTAACGCTTCGCTTGTCCACAGGGTATCGATATTGTGGCCGGTGGCAAGGTCGTCGGCAAGAAGAACCGCACGGCGCCCAAGTCGGACAATGTGTACCTGAACCTCCTGGTTCGCGTAAGTAGCACGTGTTTCATTTTTGCACGACTCCACCGACGCGAAGACTGACGGATCCTTCTCGTGCCCCCCCGCAGCTGTACCGTTTCCTGGCTCGCCGCACCGGTGCTAAGTTCAACGAGATCGTGCTCCGCCGTCTCTACCAGAGCAACACCAACCAGGCGCCCATCTCGATCGCTCGCGTTGCGCGCTACATGAAGGGCCACGAGGGCAAGATCGCCGTCGTGGTGGGCCCCGTCACGGACGACATCCGTCTCCTGAACGTGCCCAAGCTCTCGGTCGTTGCCCTGCACTTCACCGAGACGGCCCGCGCTCGCATCGTGAAGGCTGGCGGTGAGTGCCTGAGCTTCGACCAGCTGGCGCTCCGCGCGCCCAAGGGCACGAACACGGTGCTGCTCCGTGGCCGCCGCACGGCCCGCGAGGTGTACCGTCACTTCGGCCACAAGTCGACACTCGAGTCGGTGCACACGCACGACCACGTCAAGCCGTATGTGCGCTCGAAGGGCCGCAAGTTCGAGCAGGCCCGTGGTCGCCGAAAGAGCCGTGGCTTCAAGGTCTAAGCGGTGGCCTTGTGAGTCGATCCCACAAGCCGTCCGTCGCGATACCCTTGGTTTTCGTGGCGCGCTTCTGTCGCGTTTGTTTGGTTTGGACAGAGGCGGCGCAAGGCGGTCTCTCTGCGGTCTGTTCTGCTGGCTGGCGTCTTCTGTCGAGGACGCTGTCTGTGCTAGGTCGTGGAGCCCGCCTTGCGTTGGGGACGTAAACCTGGTGAATAAAATTGAGACGCGCAACAAACCTTCGTCCCCCATCAGTTCATTTCCTTTTTGGTCGGCATTGTTTGCCGTTTGGTCCGCCCTGCTTGTGATTTCTGTTGGTGACAAACGCGTTGGACGTCAACGAGATACAGGCAATTGGGAACGCGCAGTCTTTGACCAGGTCAACCACAACATGCGATATCACGAGCGGTGCTCCCACCGAAACCATGTGGAGGTCACAACGACCTGCGCTGCAACTACTTCCGCCGAGACAAGATGTACTTGAGCTTGGCGACAATCTCGGCTGACATACACAAGAGGCACAAAGAGTCGGTAAGACGATGATGGGATAAACGATTCGCACACACGAGCGAGGTGCGCACCGCATTCGTAAGGTGAGTCCGCCGTGTAGTCCGTCACGATCTCCTCGATGCTGTCCTTGAAATAAATCTGGAACTCGGACGGATCCGTGTTGAAGCGGACCCAGCCGACGCTCGACATCGGACGCTCGGCCTGTTGCGCACAAAAAACAAAAACAACGTTACACTGCGAGTTCTCACAACTCCAGCCATTGATCACCAAGCCACGTACAATCTTGGTAGTGTTTCGCGACTTGATGACCCGCTCGCCCACTTTTCGGTTGTAAATCTTGTTGAGATCGATGCCGAGCATTCGTTGCTGGCGCTTGCCGTACTTGTTCTTCTTGATGACGTGCCACTCCTTGAACATCGCAGCCGTCACGTCGTTGAACATGAACGTTTCCGGAGGAGGGCGGACGCGCGAGTCGATGTTTATGGCCTCCTCCACTGCACTGGGCACGGGGGCAGCAATTTGCGGGGCGTCGGCGAAAATTTCTGAACAAACAAACACCGCCATGTAAGAAGGTGCCTATAAACCATCCATCCCAACATAAAGGCACACGTACTTGGAGCCAACGTGACTTCGTGCAGGTTCAACGGGCGAAGCTTAGTCTGCATGTCGATTTCGTCACTTGCCAAATCAAGGCGCTCACGCTCTGCTTCGCTGATTTTCAAGACGTACAGCTCCTGGAAGAGCTGCAGGCGATGCTTCTTGTTGAGAGTTGGGAGGAGATCCTGTCCGACCGTGTTGCTGTCGATCGCGACAACAGTATAGTCGTCACTCTTTGGCCTGCACGCATTGGGATTGTTGTCAGCGAGTTAGTACAATACAACCACAACTCTGCAGCATCCATCGAAAAACTCACATGTAGATCTTCAGGAACGATTTCTCGCCGCCCAGCGGCGCTTTGTCAGCAATCGTCGGCGCCTTTGCTGCTGGAGCAGGCGCCGCAGGTTCTGTTCGCGCATCAACAAGAACATAGGGCAACGTGAGCCCAGAAGGATGAACAGTGACTGACATCAACGGAAGGTATAGCTTACCAGTGGTACCATCACCCGATGGAGGGCATGCATCAGGACGCTCGCACAGACAGTATTCATGACCGCCAGCGTCTCCGAAGTTCTTGATCTTCCGAGACCGGTCCAAAGCTGCCAGCGCAAACCGCTGTTAGAAACTGCAACATACCAAGCAATCGAGAAAGTGACATACCAGGAAAATCTTCATCAGGGTATCCATCTGCGTCGTGAAGTCGCAACTCGTAGCATTCGGGATGGCCATAATACAGCGGAGGCTGCAAGTTCTCTGCTTGATGCGCACGGAGAATCTCTTGGATGGACTCGTCGACCGTCGATACGTCGTAGAGCTGCACGCAGTCGACAAGACACGCGGCAAATTGGTCAGATTCGTTGGAATGCGATTACCCACACGCTGACCACTCGACTTACGTCGATCTTCATCTCTGATCGGGTGGGCAGGTAGATGGTGAGGTGCAGCACCGCGCCGTCCGTGTTCATCGGCGGACGCGGACCCATCGGCGCCGACGCCGAGCCCTTCAGCAACTTGTCAAGCAGCGAAACATCATGGAAAGAGATCGGGGCAATGTCCTCCTTCTCGAAGTGGAACCCGTCGTCCGGCGCCTTCTGTGCCTCCGAGCTCTTCTTGCCGCCATTGGTAGCGTCTCCAGCCGCGGCTGCCTTGTCTGCACATTCATCGAGTCCAATGACATCAGCACCCACCTACCCGATAGCGCTCACTTGTTCCCTAGTCAGCTCATAGTAGCAGGAGCACCCACCTTTTCCCTGCGCTGTCGCCTGTCGGTCCGCGTTGACGTCCTTTCCAGCCGCCGCCTTCCCGCCCCCATTGGCATCCGCGCCGTCCGTCGCCGTCTTGCGCGCGCCGGCCGCGTCCATGGGGCCACCCTTGGCCGCAGCCGGGATCTTGGTCGCCGCGGACGCGTTCGTTGGCGACTTCTTGGCCGCCGGCGCGGGCGCCAGGGGCTTGAAGGCCGACATCTTATCGATCCACGAGTTGCGCAGCTGCACCTCGACCTTGGGCGACGAGTTGTAGATGCGATCCACCTCTGAGTCCTGCCGGTCGTGGAACGTCGGGCTGCTGCACGCTGCCACGCGCAGCAGGCCCACCACGTGGTTCAGTTCGCTCAGCTCCGTGAACTGCATGTCCTCCGCCCGCCGCAAGCCGCCGAAAGTCCTCCCTTCGCCCGCTTCGACGTCCTTTCTCGACCTGGACTCTGGCTCAAACTATGGGGGAAGTGCCGTCCATGGGGAACATTGCAGTGTAAATATACCTATTAAAACGTATACTCAAACGTATTGTGGTGTACATCACATATGCATTCTAACAGGTATACGCTGGTTTTGCTGTTGGGCGTATCTCTAACATGAATTTACAGAAATATCCTCATCTGCGGAAGTATCTACGTAATCATGCGCTGATCCAAGGTGCGGAGCCTGCCTGCTGGAGGAGAAACGCGAGGAGCTCAGCGAGAGAAAAAGCATGGCGACGGCGGACGAGGTCAAGTTCCCGCGGTCCAAGGCCGTGATCCTGATCGGCGGGCCGAACCAGCAGGGCAACCACTTCCGGCCGCTGTCGCTGGACCTGCCTAAGCCTCTGTTCCTAATCGCGGGCCGCGAGATGCTTTACTTCCACGTCGAGGCCTGCGCGCGCGTGCCCAACCTGCTCGAAATCCTCATGATCGGGTCCTACGACGAGGGGCTCTTCACGCGCTTCTTCGACGACGTCTACCGCCGCTTCAACGTGCCCATCCGCTACCTCAAGGAGGACAAGGCGCTGGGCACGGCCGGCGGCATCCGCTTCTTCCAGGACGAGATCCTGCAAGGCAACCCGGCCAGCCTCTTCGTGCTGCACTGCGACGTCTGCTGCTCTTTCCCGCTCAACGAGATGATGCACTTTCACCTGCGCCACCAGGGCAAGTGCACCGTGCTCGGCAAGCGCGTCTTCCACGACGAGGCCAAGAAGTACGGCTGCCTCGTGGCCGACCCCATGTCCAAAGAGATCCTGCACTGGGCCGAGAAGCCCGAGACGTTCGTCAGCGACATCATCAACTGCGGCATCTACCTCTTCGATGTCTCGCTCATGGATGTCATCATCAGCGTCGGCAACCGGATCAGCCGGCAGCGCCTGCGCAGCGAGTCGAGCGCTGAGGCCAACGCCGAGCACGACCTCAAGAAGCTCTTCCCCGAGTTCAGCAACCTCGACAACCTTCGGTACGTGAGATCAGTCAGGTCACTGCTCATTGACCTTTGCTATGCTGACAGCACATATTGTGGACTCGTCAACAGTCTCGAGCAGGACATTTTGCTGCCGCTCGCGGGGCAGGGGGGCATCTACCTGTTCGAGCTCGGCGACTTTTGGTGCCAGATCAAGACGCCCGGCATGGCCATCACATGCTCGGAGCTGTACATGCAGCGCTTCCGGTACACGAATCCGAGCGCCTTGAGCGCCACGGGCGGGAAGCTGTCGCCGCAGATCGAGGGCAACGTTGTCATCGACCCGACCGCGCAGGTGCACCCGACGGCCAAGCTCGGGCCGAACGTGACGATTGCAGCCGGCGTGACTATCGGCCCGGGCGCGCGCGTTGCGCATTCCATCGTGCTGGAGGGCGTGACGATCAAGGACCACGCGTGTGTCCTGTTCGCGGTCATCGGCTGGAACTCCATCATTGGTCAGTGGGCGCGTGTCGAGGGCCAGCCACCCAACGCGTCACAGATCCGCGTCAACTCGGCCGAGACGGCGCTCGTGCGTGACGTGACCATCTTCGGCGTGTCGGTCGTCGCGAACCCGGAGGTCATCATCCGGAACTGCATCGTCCTCCCGCACAAGACGCTCACACAGAGCTACCACGACGAGATCCTCCTATGAGCACACACTGGCAGTAGGTGAGACGGCGAACAGCGATCATCGGACGCGATCCAGCAGCAGCAAGTCGTTCACGCCCGGTAGATGGATGAACGGACGGACGATCTGCTCGGCGATGACTTCTAAATAAAACAATGCGTGCTTTTTATTGTGGAACGTCATTGGAGAGATGGAAGTCTCAGTTGCGGTCGGTTGGGATCAACCGTGCGATGTCGGCCCACGACTTGGCGGCGAAAATCACGCGCGAGTTGGACGCTTTCGCCGCTATTGCAGCGTCCACGCACTCCGTGAGCGAGCTTAGATGCTCTAGAGACTCGATGGCGACGCCATGGTGGACGGCAACGCCGTGCAGCGTCGACAACGACGACGACGGCGGGTTGTGCTTGGCCTCCTGCAGAGAGATGCCAACATCCGCCTCCAGCATGGCCAGGAGGTCGTTCACGCCGTCTCCAATAAAGACGATCGCCAGGTCATGAAGAGATTGCGCTCGCTCATGTTTATGACGAATGCGGCGCACCTCCCGCGCCTTGTCAACAGGAGATTGGATGACCATGGCGATCTCTCCGGTGGTGACGCCGCTCTCGTCTGTCAGCATCTCTAAGGCACATCGACCACCACACTCAGCGCTCCAACTATTGAGCAATAGTATCACAAGCCTTCACAGTAACCCACCATTTGCGCAGACGTGCACCCTTCCTGGCGATAATTCCGTCGCCTCACTCACTGCGGCACGCACCATCTCGGCGCTCCAGTTGGTCGAAATGACGTGCACGTCCGGCACCGCGCCTAAGACACTGGTGCATCCGTCTCTGAGGGCGATCGACCGGCCCGCTTCCCGGATCTTCTCTATCTCGAACCCTCCCAGCGCTCGTGTAGCGATGACGCGCTCGATTGACCGCCAGTCCGTCGCCGCGTAGCCTTCCAGGAACGCGTCCAGCGCTTCCGCGTCGAACACACGCAGGCAATGCGAGTCCTGACGCCGACAGCCCTGGCCCGACGGGTTCTGCTTCAGACTAGCATCCAGGAAAGCCGACATCTCGAGCGAGTAGCGGTCCACGAGCTGCTGCACGAGCACCGCGTGCGACTGCTTTTGCTGCGCCGCCTGCCCCGCGAGCTGGAAGAGCAGCTGGATCGTATCGCGCTGCGTGATTGTCTCGTCAAAGTCGGCGCACAACATTACGCGCGGACTATCGCCCAGCGTCTGGTGCTGACGGCAAGGCGCTCCTCTTGCTGCGGTCGACGCTGCGGACGCCGCCATTCTCTGCGCCCGCAGGACACCAACAAGCCCCGTGGACACCTTCATAACCCGTTATCAAGCTGGCATTGATCAGCATTGTCACTTTATCAAGATCTGATCTTCACTAGGTTTTTTTGATTTGTATAAGTCCTTTTAACCATTTATTGATTATATGGGTGGTAATATTAACACCTCGTATAAGTGTCTACTTGAGGCGTCATGAACTGGTCAGTGGTCAATAGTATTGGGAAGGAGCACGAAGATGGTGAGCAAAGCGGAGACGCCGGGGCAGATGAAGCAGCGCCACAAGCTGGAGTTGCGCGTACGTCTGTGCTTTGTCTTTTGCTATGCCTGACACCCCACGACGACGCTCAGTGGGAGCGTCCGGAAGAGAGACAAACGGCGGGACTGACGCCGGATCCAAACGTTCTCTGGTGCTCGCAGACGCTGCAGAACGACGTCAAGGCGTTCCAGAAGAAGGCCAAGAAGGACCGGCTGAGCAAGCAGGAGACTGAGGCGCGCGTGCAGCAGATGGTGGCGGACGTCAGGCGGCGCCACGAGGAGGAGCTACAGGCGATCGCCGCGGACGAAGAGGAGAGTGAGCCAGCGGCGGCTGGTGAACCTGCTGCTGCTGCTGCTGCTGCTGCTGCTGCCGCCTCCCCCTCGGCGCCAGCACAGCCGACCAAGGCGCAGCGGCGGCGCGAGAACAAGAAGAAGCAGGAGCGCGAGCGTCGCGAACGCATCGAGGAGGAGAACAAGCACACGGTGAGCGAGCGGCAGATCGAAGCGGACATTATTCTGTCTAAGCTGGCGCGCCACGGACTGGCCATCAAGGACATTCCGTCGGACGGCCACTGCATGTACCACGCGGTGGCAGATCAGCTCCAGCGGCACAATGTCCCGCTACCCTCCAGCGACGTGCGTGCTCTGACATTTGCGTGCTATCTGCCGTCATCGTCGCCTGAACTAACCACCATGGACTGCCAAGCAGGAGCCGGCGTTCCAACAACTACGGCGTCTCACGGGCGAATACATGCGCGCGCACACGGACGACTTCCTGCCGTTCATGGCGCTAGATGGGGACTCGATCAAGTCCCTCGGCGGTACGCAACTCACATATCCGTCGTCATCAATCATGTCCAACGTACTCACTCATGTGTGATGTATGCCGACCGACGCAGAGCTGTACGAGGAATACTGCGACCGCGTGGTGAGCACGTCGGACTGGGGTGGGCAGCTCGAACTGCGCGCGCTGGCCTGCGCGCTGGAGCGGCCCATCCACGTGTTCGCGGCCGAGGGCGACGAGATCACCATGGGCGGCGAGTTCGCCGACCGCGAGCCGCTACAGCTTACGTACCACCTGCACTACTACACGCTCGGCGAGCACTTCAACTCGGTCGCGCCGCTGTGACCGCCCGGCGTCTCATAAGGAGAGTGCGATAGACTGTGGCCTGAGTCCGTTGAGAACAATGAAGGATGGCTATGCGACAGGTGTAGTGACTGTTTCCATGCTCCTTGATGGTGTTCTATGATACTCTCGCAGTCTTCCGACCCGCGTTCGTGGTATTGCTACTTACTTCTATAACTACTAATGGTTTGCACACCGGCCACGACACGATTTTCAACGCTAGCTGATATGACAACGACCCGATCAGGACGACGAGGATCTCCGCACGTCGTCGAGTTTTTCCATTGCGTCCCGACAGAGCACGGCGAGCTGCCGGTCGCGGTGGAGCACGTAGTGTTTGAGCACCCGCGCTGTTCGCTCGTGCTCGCTCGCCTCGACAACGCCCGTGGTGATGAACGCACCGCATGCGCGCGCACTCTCGCGGAGCAACTCGAGCGCGTACAGAGACCACTCCTGGCTGCTTCGCTGCTCTAATCGTGTCAGCACAATGCCCGCTGCTCGCCGCAGGTGATGCATCACGGTCGTCTTCAGGTCGTCGTCGGTCATTTCCTCATCGCTGCCGCTGCCGTCTGGGAACGATCGCAGCGCGCGTGCAATATTTGCCAGTGCGCCGGTGGCACTGCGCGCCATGTCCGCGTCTCGTGCTTCGGACGCGCGCGTCAACGGCTCCACCAGCTGCATCTTCGCCACGAGCACTGCGTTCTGCGGGTCCTCTGTCAGCACCGCGAGTGCGGCGCACCCCTCTCGCTGGGCGTCCACGTACTTGGACGTCAGCATGAGCTTCATCGCCTCGACGCCAGAGCTGGGCGTGGCTGTTGACGCGTTGGGCATCGCCGTGAGCGTCTGCCAGATCTGCACGCCGAGATTCCGGTCGTCATCCAGTCCGGACGCGGGCGCAACTCGCTTCTGTCCGCCGCTCTGCGGACACGCCGGCGCCGTGAAGTCCACTAGATGTGCGAGCTGGTGGTATAAACTATGGTACAGGCCGTCCCAGAGCAACACACTGCCGGTGCGCCGCTGGAACTCGACGAGCAGCGCGTTCGAGTGCGCGTAGACGCGCACGATGAACTCCACGTGGCTGTAGTGCACGTACTTGACGCACCGGAACTTGCACTTGTAGGGGTGGAAGCTCGATTCGATGTCGCTGGCGGCCAGCAACTCCGCGATCGCCGCCGCAACCTGCTCGGTCTGCGCCGACTGTATGCAGTAGAAGTGGTACGGGTCGACAGGGTACGGCGCGGGCGGCAGCGCAGGCGCTGCTACATGCTGCAGTGCGCCGTGGAATTCGTCCGACGGGCGGTTGCTGTGGCTGCCGCTGGCGTCACTGCTTGTGTCGTCATCGTCGTCGTCCCCGCTGAGTCGCGAGCCATCTATCTCGTCGTCCATGTCCTGCGAGAACGCGCACCCCCGCAGCGTCATCCCTGGGATCGCCGCCGGCAGCGGGAAGGACGCGCTGGAGCATGTCGTGGGCACGTACGACGAGTGGCTGCTCGAGCTGCTCGTGCTCGCGTTGCTGTTGCCGCTGATTGTCCGCGAGCGACGCAGCCGCAGCTCGCTGAACGCGATCGCACCCGCGGCCATCAGGTTACCATTATACCCCGCCGCCGCCGGGTTCACCGCTCCGCCGATGGGCGCCGTGCGGCAGCTGCGCAGCTGGGGGATCCCCGCCGGCGACGACGGCACCAGCCGCGGCGGCGCGTGCGCCAGGTCGTCCCCTGCGCCCAGGATGGACACGGAGATCGTCGGCGGCGGCGTGGAGGACGCGCGCGCGGTTGCGGGCCGCGGGAGGCGGTCGGTCGCGGCGCCCGGGGCCAGCGGCTCGCCTCGACACGGCGCTATCATCATCTCCTCCTCTCCAGCGAGTCGCTTCTTCTTCGCCGCTTCTTGCTTTGGATTTGGTATGCGGGGATGCGGGTGGTCGGGTTACGCTTGCTTTACCTTGGTGGGGCGTGGCCGAGGAGGGTGGTGGCCTTTCTTTTACTTGGTTAAAGTATGGGAGGGCTCCTGATGGGGTCAAACCAGCCCATTTCTTTTTCGAAACCCTTCCTTCAGTGGCAGCAAGCAATGAGGACTGGCGTAATTTACGATCGATTTAGAAAGGATTTGGGTGTAAAATACGACGCGGTGGACACAAAAGACCAAACGAGGCGTAAACTACGGCTGTTGCGTGTTCGCAGAAAGCAGCTGGAATACGCGGTGAACGTTCCACTGCAAGCTTAGGGGAACGGCGTCTCTTGTTTGGTTGGGACATCCGCAGCCTGGAACCCTGTAACCTTCGGTGTAACCCGCGGCCACCTGGGATTTGGCCACTTTGGTCCACCAGGCATTTTGTGACTGTGCTGGTGACACGCCAGTGATGTGGCTCACCGCCAGCGAATCTACAGCAGAGAAGACAAGAGTTACCAACTGTGCGAGATGCTGCTCGGCGTTGTGTGCAGTAAGTCGAGGTACTGTAGCACAACGTGCAGTGCGCGTGAGGTCATACCCCTGTTCCGACTTGTCAAGGGCGACATAGCGTTGGTCAGAAGGTTTAAATCTATGCCACATGCGTTATGGGCAAGGACATCACAAACATGGACTGCTTTAATGCGGCCCAGCGGCCTCTAGCAGCACCAGAACCAGCAGCAAACAATCTACAGTAATGGAACTGTGAGCATTGAGGACCGCACAAATGGCTTCTGTACCCACTTGGACTGGTTGAGACGTTGAGCACGCTCCAAGTTGGGTTCAAACTATTCAACCAATCAGAAGACCGAATGTAATGATTTCTACCAATCACGACAGCAAAAGCTTGCGGAGCTCTTCAACATCGCATGGGTTGTCATTGCTCGTCTTCGTCATGCTTGCTGCACGGGCGGCAACGGCCCGCTGCTCCCGCCGCCACCATTGACACTGTTTCCTTCGAAGTTCCGGCGCAGATTCCGCCGCGAGATGCGCATGTGGTGGTCGAACTTGCGCCGGTGAATGATCGAGTCCAGGTCGTCCGCGTCCTGGCCCGAGAAGTCCCCGTCCGCGGTGACAGCGCTCAAGTCGATGCTGCCCGTGCGTTGCCCCAACAGCCGCCCAGCACCGATACTATTAGCCGTGCTGCTCGAGTTGATCGGGCTCTTGCTCCCCGAGGCTGGGGTGACGAACTCGTTGCCCTCTCGGTCGCGCACGACCAAGTACTTGTCCTTCGTCACGTTCAGGAGGTAGCCAGCTTCTGGCTCAGCTTCCGCCCGTACAGTTTCCAAACCACTGGAGGGTATGCTAGACGACCCATTACTCGAAGACGCACTCATGGTAGCAGTTCCGGAAGGATTCATCGAACTGGTTGCGTAGATGGCGCTGCCGGCACCGGCCGTCTCCTGGAAGGACAGCCGCGGTTGGCCGATGGTGCGCAGTTGCTTCTTCTCGAGCTGCGGCACCATGTTCTGCGACGACAGCGACGTCTTGATCACATACACCATCCACTTTTGCTCGCGATTCGTCTGCTTGACGCACTGAATCACCGCCGGCACCATGATCGTCGGCATGAGTATGTTCGCTCCACCGCCACCGCCACCGCCCACAGCGCCCGCCGGGGTACTGAACCCGCTGCGTCGTCTGCCAGCATGAGGACCGGCATCCACATCGCTTGTTTTCCCAGCTCCTGGAGTGTCTTCAGTGCTGGAACTAGCGCGATCGGCATCAGTGTGTGTGGCCTGGACGAGCGAGAACCGCCGCGCGTGTGCGTTCTGCGCCTGGGGGACGTACACGGACACCTTCTCGCACTCGTAGCGAACTTGGTGCAGCTCCTCGTCCGCAAGACGCAGCACTGCCAAAAGGCTCGGTACGAGCGCTTGGCGGTCGCTGTCCGTCAGCGATGCCGCACCGCCGTCCTCCACCACGAGACGATGCAGCGTCGCCGCGCAGATTCGCTTCATAATTATGTATTGGTTCCCACCAGCGCTCATGAACACCTCTCGGACGCGCGGCTCGAGTGCGTGCACACTCAGTAGTGTCGAGACTACTCCTGCACGCACCATAGCAGGGCGGAACGCGAGCACTGTGCTCATGTTTGCCAGGGCCGCGCAGGCTTCGAGTAGCACGCGATCATTCGCGTTTCCAGACTCTATTTCTTGCTGGAAGTACTTGAGCCCGTAGAACAGGTGCCGCTCTGCCAGCCGGCTCACGTTAGTTCGTCCGCCACCCCCGACTGGTTGGCTCTCGCCGTCGAATCCGCCGTTCTCATACTCGTCCAAGCCATTGGGCTTGTAGTTCGGGCTAGGAGTTCTGCTGGCGTTGTCCTTCCTCCAGCCCAAGTCGCTTTGCCGCTGGCTTCGCGACCGATTCAACAGGCTGCGTCCATTGTCCGCATCAGCACCAACAGCGCCACCTTCAGGGGTCGGTACAAAGATACCATCCTCGACTTCGAGCGCGGAGTCGCCGTAGAAGAGCGCAAGGTGCTCCGTAGCGCACAGCGTCAGATTTCGGATCGCGATGGCGCCAAATTCTCGCAGGCGAGTGTGGATTTGTGCGAGCGGCGACGAACAAATGCTCACAATCACATGGATGGCCTGCGTCTCCGCGAGCGCAGACTGGATTTGCTGGCACATGGACAGCGTCATGAGGACGCTCACACACTCGTTTGCGATGAGGGCACTATCCGGGTGCTTGCGGTGTAGTAGCGCGCACAGACTGACAGCGCGTTGCTTGAGCAACGCCTCGGCGCAGCGTGACTTGCCCGCAAGCGTCTTGGCAGTGGTGGCCACCAACTCGCACGCCTCCTCATTTGCTCCGATGCTGCGGTACTCGAGTAGCGAGACGAGCCGAAGAACGACGCACTCGTCCACGAGCTGCAGCGCCAGCGCGTCGTCTAGCGCGGTGTTGTGGAGACACTTGAGCGCCGCCATGTACGTGTCGATCATCGTATAGTTATCGCCACAAGTGCCACTGCCTGCTGTATCCAGCGGTGCCGGTTGGTCAATCGTCGCAGTCTCGAGCAGGCCGAGCACCGCTCGCGGCACTTTCAGCTCAGCGAACAAGTGCAGCGAGTCGGTGACTAGCGAGCAGTTCGCAACCGCTTGCGTAGCGAAGTGGCGCACGACTGCATGTCCACCACCTGGTTGGGCGAGCGCTAGAAGCAGCTGCAGCGTCTTGCGCTCGCACAGCATCTCCACCCACGGCATGCGGCAGCTCAGGTTGCGCAGCGCCATGGCTGCTGACGCGCGTGCCTCCACGTCGCGAGGGTCGACGCACTTGCGGATGATAGCGGACACGTGCGCGTGCATGAGCTCCTGATGGTTCTCTTCGAAGCTCGCGAGGTTGCACAAGATACCGAGCACATACCTCCGGCTCTCGAGACTGAGGTGCGTCACCACGTCCTCGTTCACCATATTCGACACGGCGTGTCCTCCGCGGCTCGGTGAGGCTGGCAACGCAAACGCCTTGCTGGGTGACTTGCTGTCCACGACACGATTCTTCGGAGGTAACAGTGACGGAGATGACGATGTAGCTGCGATGGAGGGCGAGAACGAGTTGGTCCGCGTCAAGCCAAGAGAAGACGATGATCTGAAACCCTCGGAGGCTGATTGGTTTTGGCCCTGCTGATGGTGCGCGTGTTGTCGCGCGGCAATGACGGTCGACAGGTACGCCATGACTCCATTGCTCAGTAACTTCGGGTGGTGCTCGTGCTCACACGACAGGTTAAAGAGCGCTTGCAGGCCGATACTCAGTAGCTCGACCGTCGCCGGTGCGCTCGACGTCAGCGTCGACGTGAGGATGAACGCCGAAATGGACGATGATGGACTCGATGGCATTGAGGAGCTGCGGAACGACCCGGTGGTCTCCTCTTTAGGTTGACCCGTCCCGCCGCCACCGTTGCTGCCTGCAATGCTTTCTCCCGACGTGAGCAGCACCTGCGAGAGCTTCATAAGCGCGTATAGCACGCCGTCCTCAATTATTTGTGGGCGGATCTGGACGTGCGACAGCAAATTGGACAGCGTCTTCGCGTGAATCTGCTTGGCCTGCACCGAGTTGGCGCGCAGCAGCGCCACCACGATGAAGTCGCGAAGCTCGGCCGAACTCCATACGCACTGAAGCGCAGACACATTGCACGCTGTGATGGCCGCGTACAACTGACTCTCCACGTGGCTTGAGCGTCCGAGCCGGTTGAGAGCTCGCGCGAGGTCGCGGCACTGTGTGAGCAGCCTGCACCCGTCTTGCGAGAAGGAAATGATGGCGAACGAAGCCGAGCATGCCAGCAGCGACTGGGTCTCTTCGTGCTCGTTGCAGCAGTCGATCAAGCCCTGGACAACGCAGGCGTCGACACCGGCACCGCCGCCTGCAGACACGCAGAGATAATACAGCGTCGATGCACAGAACGCCTGCGTCATGCCGCAGTAATTGGGCACAGGCGCCGTCGTCTTTGATGATATGGATGTCGTCGCGGGAGATGACGACGGCTGAAAGGCCTTCGCATTTGCATTGACGGAGCCAGAGCCACCGGTAGCGCTTCCGGATAGTCCAGTGCTCATGTCACCAACGACACCAAGTGACGAAGTGACGCCGCACTTTGGCGTGGCGGTGCATACTCGAATAAGCAGCGTGACCATTTCGTCCGAGAAGACGACACTCTGTTTATCACCACGCTGCGTCGCGGACCGTGCCATGGCGTGCAGCGCCGCCGCAGCGTAGCATGTGATAGGGTGCTGCCGCATGAGCAGCGCGCGCAGTTGTTGTGGTGACGTCGAAGGAGAAGCTGATGCAGCGAGTGTCGCCACCCGGCTTCCTGCAACGCCCGAGTTGGCAGGTGTTAATTGTGGCGACGCGATCGTGTCGATGTGGGTCTGAAGGCACTCGGCAACGAGCCGCACGACACGGTCGATGTTGCTCGTCCCCATCAGCTCGCTCGCGACAACAAAGATGGCGGCGAGGAACCGCTCGCGGTCGTCGTCTTGTGCCAGGTGCAACGCGCGAAGATGAGAGATTGCATCGCTGTCGGAGTGTGATCTTACCGGGTCAAGGGCTCCGTTATGATCTAGATTGTGCTTGCGTTCGGGTTTCAGGTCCGCGTCTGGCCGACGTGCGAAGTGGAAACCGGATACGAGCGCCGCGACTGCTTGGTCGCCGAACACGATTTGCTGCAGGTGGTTCTGGAACAACAAATTGCTCAGCACAAGTGCGTACACGTAGCGCAAGCGGCGCGAGTGGCCGCTGGACTCCTCCGCAGCCTGGGCAAGCTTTCTACTATCCAGCGTGCGCAGTAGCGGGCCAGCATAAACCGCTTGACGCGCGAGGTTGAGGATCGTCACGAGCGCGTCCTCCTTCATGTCTTCACAGACGACCGCGTCTGTCAGCCAGAATTGAAACTGGTACGTTGACGAGGCATCGGACGGAGACATCCTTGTTGAAGACGCTGCTGCTCCATTCGCACAGCCTGGGGATGGATGGACTGCAATGGCGTGGAGCAGCTGCAACACGTGCGGAAACTCCATGAAGTAGGCCGAACACGTCTCCTCGAAGCTGAGGTTGGTCAGCACCCGCACGATGTTGCGCGCGAATGTACGACGCGGCGTCCACTCCGAGCCGTCACTCGTGCTGTCGCATGTGCCAGAAGGTGTCGGCTGGGGCAGCACGCGGTGGTCTACAAGCGTGAGTCGGACGACCATGTGCACGACGTTCTGCAGGAACGCATGCTGGCGGAAATCTGCATTGCTCGCGAAGTTGGCGAGGGCGCGAGAGCAAGAAACAGCCACGGCGCGTAAGCGACGCTCGGGGCGCACGCGTCCACCGGGCGCTTCATCGGCGCTGTCGTCGCTCCATTCATCGCCTTCACCCCTGCTACTCCCGCCACTGCTACTGCCCCCGCTTGCAGAATCAATGTCGTTCGATGCACCGCCACGTCCACTCTTACTCCTGGAAGATGACGGTCGACTCGCAGAGATCCGGAGCTCACGCAGCGGTGCAAACAGCAGCACGGCGAGCGTTTTCATGCCATAGCCACTCAGCAACGTATGATGCTCGCCCATTGCCGAGAAGCTCGCCAACGTCGCGGCCATCAGTCGCAGTAGCTTGAGTAAAGCATGCCGATTGGTCATCCACGGTGCCGCCGGTGTCGAGGCGGCTCCAGCGGCTCCATTGCCCATGCTAGCATCCAGGTGGCCTCTTATAGAACCGCCGGAACTGCTCAGAACCAACGCGTCGAATGCTTTGGTCACCTGAACCGCAAGTGCGTGCAGGATCTCAGCACCACCGCCGCGCAGTGCGCATGAGCAGCCGCTGCGGTTGAGCGACAAGTTGAACAACACCTCGGCGGCGAAAGCACTGCTCGCTGGCGTCGCGGCCTGCTGGCTCACAACGCTGAGAACCCCAAGCGGGTTCTGCAACGCGTGCGGGTCGCCGAGGAAGACCTTGTCTGGCAAGACGGTGCCGTGGTATACGAGGTTCAGGATACAGCTCACGACCAGAAGCTGAAGGCGTGGGTGGGGGATAGTGAGCATGGCCGAAAACTCGTTCATGGCACGTGCGCGCACTAGAAGCGCCGCGAACACAGCGTGCTGGGTGAGCCGACACAGAGCTGTTGTGCACAACAGCTTGACGTCGATGCAGGGCGTCCAGCTGAGCTCTAGCAACGCTGACACGCCATCCAGCTTGACGAACTGCTCCAGTATCGCCAGGTTGTCGATGGCCGTCAGATTCGCCAACGTCGCAGCAGCATACCGCAGCAAGCGTGGGTCCTCAATGTCGCTGAAGTCGGCGATCTGCGCTACCGCTCCTCCATTTACGATGGCTGCCTCGCCACCATGCTCACACGACAATTTGTAGAGCGACCGCGCGCAGCAGAGGCGCGCATCCAGGTTATTAGGCAGCTCCAGTGATGATGGTGCCGGCAAATCGCTCGATGATTGGTGCTGCTGGTTCAAACCACCGCCTGTAGCAAGTTGCGGGTCGAATGCACTCAGCAGCGCGTTGAGGTCACCGCGAATCGACCCAAGCCGTTGCAACGTCGTGTTTACCGGTCCTTGTGACCCTTTGCGCTCACTTCCGTTGCCATTCTCGTCTCCTTTCGCGCTTGGTTTGCCAGCGAGCTTGGATTTTGGCGCTCGTAAAAGCCCCAATGGTGGCGCCTTGACCACTTCAGTGGACTTGCCGCGCTTGGTTACAGACGACGCCGGATGAGCGTCGTTGGTATGAGAAAACACGCTGCTGTCTCCAGGATTGGCACCCACGATGCTATCTCTGTGGATCGGCACGCGCGCGTTGAACGCGAAGCTTGAGTCATCATCGTCGTCATTGCCGTGACTGTCCTTGGAGCTAAATGCGGCCGTGCTCTTGGCTGATATCATCAAGTATCGCTGCTGGCGTTGCTGGCTCGCGTCGTGACCGAGGGCCTGGCCAGCGCGCACTGCTCGTGCAAGCGCTCGAAGCCTCAGCACAGTAGACGATGATGCCGGAGGTTCTGCCTCTAAAACCGACGAGAAGGATGATGTCGACGTGGATGACGACCGGGCGTCGTCTGCTCCTCCTGCTCGTGACGTACGCCTCGAGAAACTTGACCGGGATTGCAGACGCGATGGTCGACGCTCGATTGAGGCTGCAAGAATCGAACTACTGCTTCCACCGCTACTACTGCTGATGTTGGCATTTGCTGCCCCAGCCGCAGAAATCGCCGCGAGCGAACGGGCACCTCCGCTCATCGACCTCCTGTGAATTATCGCGACCGGTGCCCCGGTCGCGCCTTCCTGGTTGGTTGCCATGTCCGAGACGCCACGTTTTCACGTGCTGAAGCTTGTCGACAATGGCGAAGCTTTTGGACGTTCCCCTCGGCTGGTAGCAGGGCTAAACACTTCACACTGTGCACCAAAAATGTGCGCAGCATCCTAATATGGCATGTACTCACCGAGTTGTGCGCGTTCGTCAAGGATGGCGCCAATCCCTCAAAAATAGCAGCACGCCCACGCTAAAGTTAGTCACTTCTGCGGCGATGTATAGGCGGTATCAGCATGAAAATGCTTGAGCTGGAGTAGTCTGCATGGAACAGTCAATAGGCGATAAACAACAGGGCAGATCCTCAAGAACATGCAGTCTATTCGCCGTTGCGCGCCGGAGGGAGTGAAGAACAACAGGAAATAATACAGGGGCATTCACAGAGCCCACTGCATGCGTACCCGCGCATTGATTACTCTTTCCGCTGCGTGGGCAGCCAGCGGTGGTCTTTGCTCGCGTTCTTCTTGCGTTTTTTGGCCATGAACTTGGACAGCCGACCCGACTCCTGCAGATCCTGGAACTTAGCCTGCAGCTCCACCGTTTTCTTGTCCTTGCGCTGTTATATCACACATAGCCAGCCATTCCAAGCGGCATAAAGCGGTCAACACAAGCGGCAACCAACACCATGAGCAACAGACAAAGCAACCACACTCGACCTTGAGGTAGAACGGTTTCTTGCCACTCGCGACGGCCTCGCGCTCCTCGCGCTTGCGCTTGGAGAGTGCGCTCTTGATCTTGTCCTGCTTCTTCTTCTCCGACAGCTCCTGCGAGCGCAGGTTGATCTCGTGCTGCAGCGAACCAAGACGTACAGTAGCACACACATAAAGCGTCAGCGTCGGCGGCAATGTTTCTTCCTTTGCAGCAGCGCGCGCACCTTGAGCGTCTCCTTCCGTGTCTTGCTCTTGGATTTCTTGAGTTGCTTCTTCAGCTCCTCCAGCTCAGCTTGCTGTCGTTTCACATTTACCCAGACGACAAACGCGATGTCAATACAGTTTGGAGGTGAAGCAAGCCGTCCCCTCCTGCTAAGAACGCACCTTGTAGTCGTCGACGAAGGCGTACGACTTGGCGAACAGGTCCTCATTGAGGCGGCCGCTGACGGACTCAAAGCGCGGGTCCACAGGCTTGCGCTTCTTGACCTCGACCACCTGTCGGAAGCGGCCCACCGCGCGCTTGGATGTGAGCTCGAGCGGCCGGTTCTTGTTGGCGCGGTGCGCCACCTCCTCCCAGGGCTTATGCCGCTTCTCTCCGCCCGCGGAGGGCGCGCGCTGGCCCGCCAGCACGTCCGCCGAGGCCGCGCCGCTCTCCTCCTGCGTGGCGAAACCGCTGCGCTTCATGCGGAGCCGCTCCTCCAGCGGGATGTCGCCCTCCGACCGCTCCATTATTGCAGCGCCAGCAGCTCGTTGGTTGCCTTTCGTCGTAATATATGGCGTTCACTATGGAGTGCAGCCTTTCGCATGGGACCAGTGGAATTGCTGACGGAAAGTACGCCGAAACCCTCTCAAAAGTGATTCAAAGTATAACGATGCAGTACCGCAAGCGCAACTGATATAGGGACATCTGGAGAAGTGTAGCCAAGTTATTGAGTGTAGTCATGGCGAATGACGCTCGGGCGTCGCGGACTGCCGCTCATAAGGGAGAAGCGCCACGCTCACCGGTGCAACAGGATCAATACGCTTTATATATACAGTATACTGTACATGAGAAAGAGCTGGTTCTGACGGCGCCTTGTCGCCATCCGTAGCACGCAAGCGAATCACTTTCGTGCTAGCTCATCGCATTGCGTTGGCGGTTCGTACAGATATGCACCTGCACACCTCCGCTCGGCAAGGTGCGGTAAGCAAAGAGTCGACGAAGAGAATATAAGCACCTGGCGCCACAAACGCTCCCTCGTGCTTGTAAACCGCGTTTACCGTCATGGTCGCACTCAAAGGCACTTACGGCCAAATGATGGCATCCCACTGCGGGAGCTTTCAACGAAGCAAGCGAATGGGCGCGGCAGCAACTCCGCGATACGTGCCAAACGGATCGCTGATGCTCGGCATACTGCAAGTTATTCAACAGCATACGTAAGTGAATGTGAAGGATTCCTCCAGAAGGAACGGCCAACGCCACGAGCAGCGTGGATGGTGCACAGCCACCCCTGAAGCTCAGACGCTGTAAACGGTCGACTATCGACACATGATGTACATGTTCATCGCATGCATTACCGCAGGTCGATTAGGTGATTGCACCCGGTGCAGGGTTGGTGCGAGAGAACCCCAGTCCGCGGTGTTGAAAAGACCCGTGCTGAGTGACCAGGCGCCGTCAAACGGCGACCCAGACACAGTCCATGTACATTTTACATCGTAAAACGCACCGGCACGGCGTCGGGATGTGTAGCATTTGCTACAGCAGCAGTACGCGCAGGCTCGGCTCGCAACAACACATACAGTACGCCGTAGGTTGAAGACCTGTGTAAGCATTTCATGGTGGTTCCTGTTGACGCGTCAAGCCTGACGTCGACCAGCATAAACGCTGACCCGCAACATCTGGGCTAACCGCTGTGGTACTGCGGTGCTCTACAACTGTGTCGGTGCTCACATAAACCGGATCAAAGGTTCGTCAACATTTGGTCGTAGTTGCTGCTTCTCAGCAATTCACGCGATGCCAAAGTTTTCGATGGGCAATAGCGGCACCTCGACCGGGAGCTGCGCTCGCCGGCTCGGTCGCTCGTTAACGTATTGCACTGCGTATTGCCTCCTGTCGAGCGCAGGGTGAAGTTCACCGGTCGCGAACGGCGGCAAGCTTCACCAAAAAGTCATCAAATGACGGAAATTGAAGTTGATGTACGGTGTAACCCGACGGTCGAGGTGAGTCTGACGCTCATCTGACTTTATTAGTCGAAGCGTATGAGATTCAGCCTGAGCGACGATGGCGAGGGCGAAAACGCCGATGCCGAAGAGTAGAGCGCCGTCGGTTGGAGTGGCTACAGTACAATGTACAGCATCGAACAGCACCGCTAACACAAGCGTGCAGGGCTCGACGTCATCCAGCGAGCGCAACAACCCACACCAGGCTTTGCTCACGATGCCATCTTCAACTCGCTCATCTTCTCGTCCAGTTCGACTATGGGGCATACAGTACGCCACAGGACTCCGTCGACCGCTGCCGCCTCCTTGGGGTGACTCGAGTAGCATAGTGCTAGGCTTGAACCACTTGGCTGAAGATTGAAGCGGTTGCCCGCTTGTTTCCCGCTCCCGCTACTCCCGCTTGGGCTCACTCTTCAATTTTCCGGCTGCCACCGACGCGCCACCTCCGCTTCTTCCTTTCATCGCCTCCAACTCCGCCACCTCTTCGACTCAACCATGGCGGGTGCATTCGTGGTCGCCACGAATGACGTAGGCGGAGCTGACGACGTCCTGACGGAGGGCAAGCGCATGTACGCCATCATCGTGTGTATCTTCGCGTCTCTCGGCGGAATCTTCTTCGGCTATGACCAGGGCGTCACGGGCGGTGTGCTCGTCATGGACTCGTTCCTGGACGACTTCTGCATCGGCTGGCATAACATGACGTACACGGAGTGCACGCACTCGACGTCGGACCTGCCGTCCCGCTGGATCAACTTCACCACGTGGTATAACGCGACGTATAACTTCGGTAGCATGATCGGCGCGCTCGCTGGTGGATGGGTCGCCGACAAGCTCGGCCGCCGCTATACCATCTTCCAGGCTGGAGTGCTTTTCTGTGCCGGCACGTCGTGGGTATGCTTCTGCCCGAGTCAGCACCACGGCATGGTGCTTGTCGCGCGCATCATTCAGGGCATGGGCGTGGGCAACTCGTCCTTCTCGCTGCCGCTCTTTGGCGCCGAGATGGCGCCCAAGGAGTTGCGTGGCTTCCTCTCGGGTTTCATGCAGATGACCGTCGTTACCGGTCTGCTGCTCGCCAACATTGTGAACCAGATCATCGTCAACGACAGACACGGCTGGCGTATCACGAACGGAGTGGCCATGGCCGCGCCCATCATTGTCATGCTCGGCATCTTCTTCGTGCCCGAGTCCCCGCGCTGGACGTACCTCCACAAGGGCAAGGACGCGGCCGAGGTCACACTCAAGAGGCTCCGACAGACCGAAAATGTGGGCCACGAGCTGCAGGCCATCGGCGACCAGATTGAGCTCGAAGGAGAGTCAGCCGGGTACCGCGAGCTGCTCGAGCCGTCGGTGCGCAAGCGCGTCATCATTGCCATGCTGCTCCAAGTGCTGCAGCAATGCACGGGCATCAACCCGATTCTGAGCTACGGCGGTCTCATCTTCAAGGACGTGATCGGCGACGGCGTGGTGGCGGTGCTCATCCTGTCGATCGTGTTCTTTTTGAGCACGATCCCGGGCATGCGCTGGGTCGACACGTACGGGCGGCGCAAGCTGCTGCTGCTCGGATCCACGGGCATGACGCTCGGCCACTTGCTCGCGGGCATCACGTTCACCGCTGGCTGCAGCGGCAACACCGAAGACGCCGGGTGCTCCAAGGCGGCGGGCATCATCATCATCATCGGCTCGTGCTTTTTCATCTTCAACTTCGCCATCGCCTGGGGTCCCGTGTGCTGGATCTACCCGGCCGAGATCTTCCCGCTCAACATCCGTGCGACCGCCGTGTCGCTGTCGACCATGGCCAACTGGCTCATGGGTGTCATCATGACCTGGGTCGTCCAGCTGTACCCGGAGCTCAACATCAACGGCGTTTTCTTCATCTTCTGCGGCACGTGCATCATCGGCGGGCTGTTCGTGCACTTCCTGTGCCCGGAGACCAAGGGCCTGCTGCTCGAGGATATCGAGGCGCTCTTCAACTCCAAGAGCAAGCGTGCCGCGCAGCGCTCGCCCGAGTTCTCCGAGGTGAAGACGCCCGTCTGAGGCGCGGGAGCGTGTGCCGGCACGACGCTGGAGGCGGCAGCAGAGAACGATCAGAGGGCCTTTGCCTGCATGTACTTATTTCCCTTGGTACCTGCGTTGTTATAGTAACGAGATGGATGACTTTCAATCCAGAACTCAACAACAAAACAAAAGCGTACCGTTGGTCACTACAACAGAGGTAAACACGGCTGAAAATCGATAATTGAGTTTCATTTGTGAACTAAATCCATAATTGAACGTGGCGACGTCATCGCTGCGCCATCAGGCAGCAGAGCAGTTCGCCTTGCACATCAAACTGGTTTTGGAAGCCTCACATTCTTGTTCTGCGGGAAGTCTCTTTCGCATCTCGATCTTCTCCAAGACCAGTTGAGCGAGACCCATCGCAGCCTGCGATTCGCAGGTCCGCTGAGCTACAATACAGTCAGCCCCCTCAAACAGCAAAGGGTGGGATATAACAATTATTGCAAGATAACAGCATTTTATTAGATTTGACATTATTTTGTATCGGCGCATAATTGGTACACTATAAGTTATACAAGGAAATTGTATACAAGTGGTTTGCAGTTTGGGAGGGCTTACTGTACCGCCAGCCAGAAGCCCTGACACTGTCAGGCTGGCAGGACCTGTACAGCACTGTAGCAGTACCGTGCTGTGTCGATTGGTGACGCAGAAGGGTGACGATGCTGATCCGGCGGCTGCGAGGCGAGGGCGCCCAGCCCCACACTCTCCTCTACGGTACCCTTCACCGATGACGTCGTGCCTTCTCGCTCTTTCTGTGTCTGCAGACGCTGCGCACGTGGCCCAACGCCCACCACCACCAGTGCGCGCAGCGAGCCAACAGGAGTGTTCAGCACACGTGTGCAAGCGGAGGCCACCGCCAGAATTTCCCGCCTTGCATTCCACGCGATTGCGACTGCAGCAATGGCAGAGTAACACTCGCGTAACCAATCCGGCGCTGTGGCGTCCTAGTTGCATCGGTTGGCGCCAGTCACTCGCTCGCGGAGACCACCAAGCACCCGCCCAAGATCTGCCCACGCGCGCGCATCATGGGTAATGAATACCCCTACCCGCGCCAGGATACCTTTCATAAATTCTCGCAGGTTTCGAGCGTCCCTCCAAAAATCAGCCCTGTGATGGGGCGGCTGCCTCTTCACGCGGAACCACCATCGCCGCAATGATCCACCTGTGCCAGTGCTATTATTGTAGGGTGATTGGAGCAAGTTCATCATGTACAATACCTGTGCAGTTGCAAGCGCGACGACACCGCTGTCTTCGTGGTGGTTCGCATGCTGGGAATTCATCGTAGGCCTTGGTCCAAAATAAAGTCGGTTGGATCGGGTCGTTTTTTGTTGGCGACGCCCAAACTTCAAGACCCCCAGAATTCTATATTTAGGCCGCGTCACTGCATGACGTCGGTCTCTTGTCGCCACGCGTGACGAATGATGTCATTTCTCCAGCACCTTCCCCTTGAAGAACATCCTCTCTCTCACTGTTGATTGGCTAAAATACAGCATAAATCCAGCTCATTGGGCGTAATCCATCACATGTAACCCGTTGTGTACCCCAGCATAAACCCTATGCTTCAGTATCGGGAGCAGTCACCGCCTCCCATACCCCTTCGAGTGTCCCAAAGGCGCTCGTCGAGTCGTTTTCCCCTGTCTTTTCCATTTTGTGCTGTGACGCTGCGGTCATTCTCGATTGCGCCTCCTACCCGTCGGATTCTCTCGGCTCTCGTACCGCACCCTCCCGCCCGCCCCGCCACAATGGACTCCACCGGTGCCGCCCCGTTCAACATGCTCCGCTCGTTCGTGTCGTTCGGCGAGGACGACGAGATGGCGCAGCTCATCCTCGAGGTGCGCATGGCGTCCGTGTAGCGTCTTTGATTCGCGAACAAGCCTCATCTCACGCAACTTGCGCGCTGTTTTGTGCCCGCCCAATCGAATCCGCAGGAGCTGTCCATGTCGAGGCGCTCGTTCACCAACATCATCGCCGAGATGGCGACGTCACCGTCGAGCAAGAGTGACGAAGGCCTCAACTCGATCTCCGAGGAGGACGAGTGTGAGGACGACGAGGACGACGAGTAAATATCGTGGCCGACCCGTGGGGTGCGGGACGGGAAGACGCGCGCCCCGTCGGCAAAGAACTCACGCGCAGACGCACCGACCAGACACAGACACACCGCACAACCCCCCCGCACCCAGCAAGGAACAGCGTGGGCGGGCAGACGTAGAGCGCCTCGTCGCGTACCGGGATCTTCTCGCATGACACAGCGATATTTATTAGGGATACAACGATAATAAGCCAAAAACGAGCTAATACTTCTCCCTTCTCTTCGTCTTCTCAAGTGCCTCTGGCTACTATGCAACGCAACGCATAGGACGAAAGCGGTCATGGCCATCCACCCAGCACTTCCAGTTTAGAGCTGTTTAGAGTCTTGCCTCGGCTCGGAGGGCCTTGCTCGACAAGTCGTTGCTCTTGATCCACTCGCTCACGTCTTCAGGCATGGCAGGGCTCTCGCGCTCACTCGGAGGTAAGTCGGGCAGCTTCTCGACGAGCTGCGCGGGCTTGAGCGGGCCGAGTACCGTGTTCTTGACCAGTACGATCGCGTTCACGAACTTGCCGCCCTTGGCAGTGCGCGTGCAGAAGCGATGCTCGACATAGAACGCGCGGTCATCCCAGCAGAGCACGCGCGTCTCAAGCGTGTAAACCTCGCCGAACGACAGCTCCCGTCGGTACCGAACGGTTTGCGCACCAACGACGAGGTTGCCGCGAGCCGCTGTCAGGATCTTCCAGACTCCGTTGCGCTGATGGTTGCGACATACACACACGACACCCGTCAGGCATCACGATACAGCACCCAAAGCAGGTTCGATTCGTAGCCGCAGTACCTGCCACAGGTCGCGGCGCCCAAAGCCACACTCGCGAAGGAAGCGCGCGTTGTTGCAGTGGCCGTTGCGGTCAATGTCGGCCAGCAGGATGCGGCCGGGCAGCTCGCTGGCCTCGAACAGACCACGACGCGGCGGCCCCACGCACACGGCCGCCGTCGCCGTAAGCCACGCCATGCGCAAGAAGTACCACGCGTCGCAGAACGCGTGGCTCGAGAGCAGGCCCATCCCCACCGCCGCGGGCCAGCTCGTGCCGAGTGCGAGGCGGCTCAGCGCGGCAACGGCGCACGGCGGCAGCGTCAACAGCGCGAACGCCAGCAGCTTCCTGCTCCCCACCATCGCCTCGCGCGAATACTCTCGCTGCGGTAACGGGCGACGCGCAAGTGCCTCGAGGAATGATGCGCACGAGGGTGACGCAGCTGACCTGGTGCTTGGGCCGCCGCCAGTTGGCGCGAAACACATCGGCTTGTCACATCCCCATGTTTAATCCGCTCCTTGCGCTCCTCACGATCTCGGATTCAACAAAACCTACCCTAGTTCATACCTGTTATTGGACAGAACCAATATGCTATTACACAGGATACTGCTACGACTGGCTAAAATGTAGATCGCTTTAATTAGTTGAAAATAATTGCAATAACGTTCTTGATTCGTGAAAAATCGGGATAAAAATAGCGCGGAACGGCCAACATTTGGCGCGCCAACTCGTGTACAGCGCGGCAAGCTACCCAAGCTTGGGAAAGGCGGCGCCGGAAGTATAAGGACGCGCCGCGCGCGATGCGGGCGAGCGCGGCGGAGGTGCGGGCGCGCACGTTGGAGGAGCAGATCGCGCAGGTGAGCGAGCAGCTGGTGGCGGAGGGCCGTAATGGCGCGGCGGGAGAGCTCAAGAAGCGGCTCTACAACGACGTGGGCACCTTCCTCACGGCGGGCTTCTCGGGGCGCCACTGGTGGTGCACGTACCCGGCGCTCATGACCTTCATGATGCGCATCCTCGAGCTGTACCCGGCCACAGAGAGCGTGCGCCACTTCTACGCGCAGATGGCGCAGCAGCTCGCCGCGTGCACCAAGTGGTAGGCTGCGTGGTCTGATCTTGCCAGGTTGAAGCAAGCGGTCTTATGTGTTGATACTGATACTGTAAATGCGTGTGCAGTGTGGACATCTACCACGCGTCGCTGCCGGGCGTGCGCATCGATCTCGAGTACGAGTTCACGCAGGACTCGATCAAGGCCTTCTTCCATCAAATGGCGGAACTGGATGCCGAGCGCATCCACCGCGTCTTCGCGCTGCGGCCCACGGGCATCGAGGCAGACGACCGCGCGCTTGCTGAGCGAATTTCGATCACGCTGTACGAGGTGCTGAGCCAACGGCGACTGCTATCGGACTTCCGTGTGCTGCGCGTGTTCTCCAAGGTGCGTCGATGTCGCCTGCCAGGTCGTTTTCGGGTTCCATCATGCTCACATCTATCCAACACTGCAGTGGATGTCGACGCCGTTAGCAAGCGCTTTTGGCACACTGAATGTGGACCTGCTGCGTGGATGTAGTGGTCTCTACCACCTACTAGTCTCACCCGATCCGAGCGTCAGGTATGTACGTGTGGTCTGGATCGCCATTTTCCCAATTGAGCAGTGCTGATATGAAGCTATGACGTTTTTGAATTGGGTATCACCTGTGCCAATTGTAATCGGCAGAGCGTGGGCGACGAGTGTTGTCAAGCACATTGGCCGAATCGACCTGACGGGCGATTCTGGCCACGACAAGTACTTCATGTATGTACTCGACGAGTGGATGTACGTCTTGGAGAGCGCGTCGTTCAACACGCCTGTGCTGTCGCTTGGGCTCCCTGCCACGGAAGGACTTGATATCGTAAGTGGCGATACACATTCACAATTGTTAGTTCCCGCAGCACTCTCGCGTGGGCACCCGCAGACACCTGACCGTTCGTTTATGTTGCTTTAGTACTTGGACGAAAACAACTGCGCCAAGACACCGACTAGCCAAATCCTGTGGGCTGCTTTAGATACTGTCATGCAGGTATCTACATCGTCGTTTGACTTGCGCTTGGATTCTTAGTTCTCTAAGTTGATTGTGATTGTCGACTGCTGTGCCCACAGCAAATGGATGAGAACAGTCTCGAGACGATGCTGGAGGCATTCGACAATTTACCAGATCTGGTCTTCAATAACCTCGACGAAGCCGAGCCCGCCACCACAAAGGCTCCCTACCTTGTTGTGGTATGATCAGCTTGTGCTGATTCTCTGGGTGGGGGCGTGGCCAAGTAATGACGTTCTGCGGTGCTACTGTTTTCTGTGTAGATTTGCCGGTGTTACAAGGTCCTGCTTCGGTGTCTCGGTCACCGATTTTGGAAGCACACAGTACACTCGCCTCGGGTAGTGTTGGCCCTAATCCTTGATCACTGCAAGCTTGCAGCATGGCAAGTTGTCGTCCCCAAGCACATGATTGAGCTTCTTCCGCCCCTGCTTGCAGCCATGCGACCGCCACAGACATCACGCCAGTATGTACGTATTCCATAACCTACCAACTCTTTCCTCTCAAAAATCAATGCTAACGAAAGCTCCTATCACGAATTTACAGCTCGACCAACCCAAGCTCCAGTTTTACTTGGAGACGCGAGATCAACTGATCAAGTTCCTGATCCACCCTGCTCACCGTCCAGCTGCGTTCAGCTCGTCGGTTCTTTTCATTACCGCGTCACGTGCGATGATGACAATCGTTGGCGACTGTTATGATCATCGTCAGGAGCGATCGTCGAGTGAGAAAGAAGCTAGCACTTCACTTCGAGACGATGGAGCATTGCCTGAGTCCAGCTCGATCGACTATTCGGTGTCCGAAAGTGCCTTTTGGTGGCCTTGTGGAGCTGACACCGCTGGCAGCCGCGAGTTGGAGGCACTCTGGATGAACCATTTGTTCGAGGTGGTGACGACGAAGGACAATAATCCGTCGCTGATTGACCACGCTGCGCTGACATGCTCGACGATCCTACGGAAGCATCTCCAACTGGCTCGCGACGCTTTATATTCGTGCATCAAGAGCGGAGATACGACGGAGGGGATGATTCAGAGCATCACAAACGGCAAGCCTATTGTCACGGCCCTGCTGGAGAAGCTATGCGCGTTTCCACGAGTTGCGGAGATCCCTGTGACAGTGCACGGCGCGCTGTTTGAGTCGATCGGCGGTGTTGCAGAGCTTCTCAACGCCGTCGCTGCGCAGCCATCCCCTCCAGCGGAAGTACGCGCGTTCATCCCGGTGCTTTCGAGCTACGAGGGTCACGCCCACGGATACTTTACGCGCCTGTATGAGGAGGTGTTTGTCAAGGGCCTGATTAACCCGCTGCGGTTCCCCGTCGTCGCACAGCACATTAGCATATGCTTGCTGAGCCCCACAGAGAATGTGGACAAGCCCATGAAGAGGTGAGTCATTGCTATTGAGTGCACTGCAACCAGATGCGAGCATTCACCAATTAGTTCTAACACTATGTCTGTCCTTTGAACACGAACAGATTGCTGGGTCACCTGGCAGCCAGTAAGGACGCTACCCCGGACAAGATTCCATCGCCTCTGGAGGCGTTTCTCATCTCGGCGCATCGTAACACGGAAGCATTCCTGCGCGGCGTCGTATCGCTGCTGCAGGCGCTTCGCCTGTATGACTTCTCCTTGTCGATATCGGCACCAATCCTGAAAAAGGTCGTCTTCAGCTGGTCCAAGGTGTTTGAACTGCTCGGCAATGACGTGCAGAAAACGATCGAAAAGGGAGCATCGTCATCATCGTCAGATGCGATGGCGACAAGCATGCAACGCGTGCCGATCTTGGTGAATGACTTCTTGATCGCCACGTTTTCTAGTCTGTTCAGCAAGACCGAAGTTGCCGATGCTTCTGCAACTTCGACGACCTCGTTCGTCGTTGATGAGGGCACGCGGATCCGGTGTCTGGAGTTTGGCATTTCGTTCTGGAAGTTCTGGGCGAGTCGACTCGACCAGGACCCGCATTCCTTGTCGAAGCGCGCATCAGGCATTGTGGCGCCGCTGGTCTTGTGCCTGAAACAAACGGGGTCGCCTTCCGAGAAGACAAGAGCAGCACAGTTGCTGACAGTCATCCTGGAGCATTTCGTCGCGAAGCGAACGACAGCGCTAGACGAGACGACATTGCGCTTGCTCGAGAGCGTGCAGTCAAGCATGGCCACCATTGATTCCGACCGGGCGGCCACCATGCCGCGCGTGATCAAGAAACTGCGTCAGCTCGAAAAGTCATCGAGTTTCTTCGGCAAACGCATGTCAGAAACAAGAACACTCACGCTACAGCCCTCGCGCGAGCGCACCGGTGGGAAAGTCAAGTCTATCGCGTCGTCGATGTACGACGACTTCTTCACCGGCGCATCCACTTCTGTATCGTCCTCTTCGTTATCGTCTCGGCCCAAGAGCGCTAAGGCTGCAGCTCGCGCACACGCTCGGGCTGCTACGGTGGATCTCACGGGGGTGACTACCGTGTCGAACGAAGCCGCTGCGCGCAAGAGCCACAGCTTCTACGCTGAAGAGGAGTTTGCGCCACCATCAAAGGATGACTCGCGGGCTGGAAGCCGAACAAGCTCAAACAGCTCTAAGGCAGCATTTAGCATGGCTGAAGTCATGAAGGGCATGTCGAAGGCGCACCCAGGAGCTGATCGCCGCGCACTGCAAAGTGCAGTCGAGCGTCGGAATGCAAAGCCTGAAGATGACGAGAAGGAGGAAGATGACGAAGAAGAGGAGGAGGAGCCGAACCTTCGGTTTGCTGCACTCTTCCACCGTATCAAGTCGACCCAGAAGCCTATTCCTGTTTGCTCACTGCTCCCATTCTACCGGCAGCTATTGCAATTGTGCATGCCGGCGCTGTTGACGCATGAGTACGAGCGTGACCAGTCGTCATCGGATCGAGGGCTGGTGGCGCCTGCACTCACTTTCGGCAAGAGCGCCGAATATGTGAATGCGTTTCTCCCGCTGCTGCTTGAAGAGTGTAACAACGACGTGCAGGAGGGTTTGCGGTCGTGTCGTCACAGTGGCGGCCACTTGATGCGGTACGAATCGGAGAAACCCCGGGAGGGTATGCGCTGCCTCAACTTCAGCCTTGTGCAAGTGGATGAGGGTACGCGCACCAGTATGAACACCAAGTTTGACTCGAACCGCTTCCGCGGTCCGATGAACCCGACAACCGACAAGCTCTTCCGGAATGGTGACATTGTGTTGCTCCGCGCCGCCACGAACACGTCGAACGGTTCTGTGGGCAGAGGCAACGGCGGGAAGCAATCGTCAGAGGCGGGCTTCTTGGGTAACCGCGAGTTTGTCGGCGTCATCATGATCAGCGAGACAGAGAAGGGCAAGAGACGTACAATGACCACGGGCGGCAAACGAGACGGTGGCGCCGCGACAGCGGAGGAAGAAGACATCGTCCGTGTTCTGTTTCTGAACGACGGCGAGCTCGATACCGCAACCAGCGATCGCGTAGGGTCATTTGAGGTGGAGACGCTCAGTGCGAGTGCTATGGCCGAGTCGGAGTGGCGCGTGCAGCCTGCAAGCAACGTGGTGACATCGGCGCGCGAGTATATTGCGCTGCGCTCGGTCGATTTGTTGCCCGAGCACCTCCGATCCACGATCCTCACGCCAAACGTACACAAGTCGACGCAGACGGATATTATCGCAATGGCCGAAGCGCTCGACTCGCTCCGATCGTGTGACCCTGATCAACGTGACGCCCTCAAGAAGATCCTGAAGTTGCTGAAGCGACTTGACAAGCTCGAGATCACGCTCACTGACCTACGCGTACGTAATTGCGAATGCTTGGTGTTGTTTGACTCTTTGTCACTGACCATTCTCTCTTTATCCTTACAGTCGACGAGCATTGGCAAGATGGTGAACAAGTTACGGAAGCACTGGAACGAAGAGGTGCGCCAACGCGCGAATTCTCTGAAGGACAAGTGGACGGCGCTGATTGACCAGACGGATGCGCTTGAGCGCGCACCGCGCTTCTTAGCCCCTGAGCTCTGGCAAGCCGTCCGCTCGCAGTACAACCAGTCACAGCTGCAGTCGATCCACAACGTGCTCAACAACTACAGTGTCGGTGTGAGCCTGCTGCAGGGTCCTCCCGGTACGGGTAAGACTAAGACAATCATGGCGCTACTCAGTGGATTCCTCGCGCTTCGGCCGCCGGCGTCGGCACTCATGACGTCTCTCGCTAGCTTAAGTGCCAAGTCGAAAGCAATCGACAATGATTCACCAACCGGCAAAACAATCGCGTCACGGCCGGGAAGTGCTGCTTCCATATCCAGCGACTCTGCCCCAACGTTTTCGCTTGGGAGCATGTCGGCATCTTCATCAGCGGGCAGCATCCTCCGTCGCACTGACGCTACGGGGCCCTCTGTGAAGAGAACGACGATCCAGAGCCTGAAGAACGCGTCGTCCGTGCGGAGTCGCCTCGAACAGAAGATTTCGTCGACTTCGTCGCGCCCAGCAGCGTCGAGCCTCGTTGTGCGGCGGCGTGTCATCTCCAATGCGCCGGGATGGCAGCCAGCGCACCGCACGAACCACTTGCTGCTGTGCGCTCCATCCAACGGTGCCGTGAACGAGTTAGTCTTGCGTATCGTAACTGATGGACTGTTGGACGCCACGGGCGCACCCGTTAAGGTGCGCGCGCCGAGTGTGCACGCCGAAGCCTCCAACTGCGACTGGCTGTCGATCGTTCGGCTCGGAAATCCAGGCATAGACGTGCCTGAGAGCGTTGCAGCAGTATCGCTGCCCAACATCGTCAAGCGCGAGATGGAGATCCATCCGAAGAATATCGAGCTGCGCTCGCTTCAGGACACCCAACGGAAGCTGCGCGAGTCAATCCGCGAGTTTCACCAGAACGTAAAGGAGCAAAATGAGGCTGCTGCCGCCGGGGGCGGAGGGGGACGACCAAACCGCAAGATGCTAGCAAAAATGCACGCGGAACTCACGAGCGTATCCGGCAAGGTCCGACGCCTTCGCGACGAGGTGTTCACTCTCAAGACCAAACTCACAGAGGCGGTGCTCTCTCGCGCCAGTATCATCGCGTGTACGCTGTCGAAAGCTGGAAGCGGG
The DNA here is from genome assembly GCA_023334395.1 of Phytopythium sindhum. Lineage (NCBI taxonomy): Eukaryota > Oomycota > Peronosporomycetes > Pythiales > Pythiaceae > Phytopythium > Phytopythium sindhum. The sequence goes on from JAASGW010000062.1 coordinate 71,912, forward strand.
CCGTTCAACTCGCTCAAGCGCGGATTTGACGCGCTGATCATCGACGAGGCTGCGCAAGCTGTAGAGCTCAGCACGTTGGTGCCGTTGCGCGAACGAGTTGCCCGCGTTGTGCTCGTCGGCGACCCGAAACAGCTTCCTGCAACTGTTAAGAGCGTCGTTGCAGCCCGCGCTCGGTACGATCGGTCGCTGTTTGAGCGCATCGCCGACAGCGGAGTCGCGCCGTCGATGCTGCGCGTGCAGTACCGAATGCACCCGTTCCTGCGCGAGTTCCCGTCCAAGCGCTTTTACAACGGACTCCTCACGGACGGGCCCAGCGTCATGGAGCGCGTCCAGCGCACGTGCTCGCGTGTGTACGCGTTCACATGCTTCCAGCCTTTCTTGCTGTACGATCTTCCTAACTCGCGCGAGGAGGAAGTGAACGGCTCCAAGTGGAACCGCGGCGAGGCGCAGTTTTGCGTGCAGCTGTGCGAGACCATGTTCAACCTGTGTGCCGACGTGCGCATCCAGAAGTGGTCGGTCGGCTTCGTGTCGCCGTACCGCGAGCAGGTGAACGCAATCCGCCGCGAGCTCGCGCGGTCGTCGTCCTCCTTCTCATCGACGCTGTCGATTGAGGTCAACACGGTCGACGGATTCCAGGGCCGCGAGAAGGACGTGATCATCTTCTCGTGTGTCCGCTCTTCGCAACGTGGCGGCATTGGTTTCCTGCGCGACATTCGGCGTCTGAACGTCGCGATCACGCGCGCGCGCTTCTGCCTCTTCGTCGTAGGCGATGTGCGCACCCTCGTGCGTGATGAGACTTGGCACGCGCTGGTGAGAAGTGCTCGCGAGCGGAAGCTCGTGATCGACACGGACGGCGCGTCGTTCCCTGATGTGGTCAAGCGACTCGAAAGCAGCGACTGTGGCAAGGAACTGGCTGAGCACTACCGGAATATGCACGAAAAGGCTGCGCGCAAGGCGAACGGAACAAGTGGCAGTGGCAGCAGTCCAAACGGTACAGGGAGTAGTGAAGTCACCGCTACTGAGAAGGTCGGTGGTGAGACGGCTGCCGCTAGCGAGGTCGCCATCAAAGATGAGCCAATGAAGGAGGAGAAGACCATTCACTCAGTGAAGGCAGAGAAGGCCATCAGCTCGACGACAACGGAAACAGTTGCCGTAAAGGTCGAGCCAGTAGAGCATGGTTCTGCGTTTGAGCTGAGGCGCGAAGGCTCGCTGTCACCGACTGGCAGCGCGTCCACTGTCTCGACCGCTGCAACTGCGAGCCCCACCAATTCGACGTCCCACCAAGAGAGCTCGGCAGACCGCATCGAGTCGAAAGATGCTGGGCTCAAGTCTACACCGAACCGTCCGACCGATGCTAAGGGCTCCCAGCAGCAACGACCGAAGCGATCGGCGGACCGCGAAGCTCCAGACGATCGGCACCGAAAGCTTTCGCGCACCGACTCGCGTGAGTCGAATCGTGGAGATGGCAGGGGTGACCGCACATTTCGGAGCGACGAGCGCTCTGCTTCTTCATACTCATCTGGGTCACGAGATGATCGAAGCTCCTCTCACGGCGGCCACCGCGATCGATACGAACGCAGCAGCGACCAGGGAAGGGATCGCAGTCGATCTCGTGGTCGAGAGTCGCGGCGGCCAGCCAACGGTGGCTATAGCAGATACGGTGACAGTATCGAGAGTGGACCGCGTGACTCACACGGCTGGGACCGGCGTGACCGCACCGACAGCGGCAGCAACAGTAGTAACAGGTACGGCCCGTCCCGGAGCGACAGAGCCCAGAGGAGCGCCAACTCGGCCACGGTGTTAACGAGCGCGGCGCTGCCGTCTATCTCCGCCAAAGAGTTTTGCATGGAGAACGAGCCGGCGCCGCCCACGGCCAAGCCGAAGCCGCGCGTCAGCAAGGAACCCAGCAGCGGAGGTCCAGCCTGGCTCAAGAACGCGCTCGGCAAGCGTCCGCTAAGCGCCACGGGCACCAAGCCGCCGCTGTCGACCGCCGCGCCATCCAGCAAATTCTACGCGGCGACTCAATACGATCGTCCATCTCGATATGGCGACAGCAAGGCTCCAGCGGCTCGAAGCGGCGGAGGCAGTAGCGGGTCGGACTACCGGCAAGTCGAGTACTCGTCGAGTGCGAGGCGTCCGCAGCGGCCAACCGAGCACAAGCGGCCTATGATGAGCAGCAACAGAGGCAGCAGCAGTGGAGACGTGTTGGGCAGCATCCTGGGCAGCACATCCAAGCTGGCGAGCTCGACGTCGCGCGTGCAGGGCAAGACCAAGCACACAGGCGAGTTCTAGAGGTTGGCCAAAGGTAAAGAAGTAAACTAACCGAGGCTTGGACAGGTCGTAGGTCGTGGTGGTGATTGCTGTGGGTCGTTTGTTACATGACGAGGCGCATGACGGCGGTGCCGACGGCCATGATGGTGCCGGCAAAGCCGACGGCATACTGCAGCATGCGCTTCTCGACCTTCTCCATGGACAGCCGCAGCTCGTTGAGCGTCTCGTCCTCGGCCTGCTTCTGCAGCAGGAACTTCTTCTCGAGCTCCGCGATCTCCATGCGCACGTTGTCGAAGTCGATCTTCTCCAGCATGCGGATGTCCTGCTTGAGCGTGTTAAAGTCGCGCTCCAGCAGCTCGCGCGAGTGCCGCTGTGCAATGTCTTGGGGTCCGACGAACGTGGTGATCACTAGTGTTATCCCATGTGCACGCACTTGTATGCGAACTGCATGCGGACTTACCGAACTTGAGCGTTGAGTTGAACACGCGCTCGGACAGCTCCGCCTTGAGCTCCACGTGCTCCGACTTGGTCGCGAGCTGCGCCACCATGTACACACACACACGCCAGTCACGGCGATGGTGGTAACGCATCGATCAGTGCATCACGGTGACAGCACGAACAACTGGTGTTTGCAAGCGGAGACGCACCACTTTGGATTGCGCGTCGAGCGACTCGGCCATGGCGTCCTTCATGACCTGCAGGATTGCCTCGGCCTGCTCCGTCGTGAAACCTGCGCGCATGCATACACACATTAATACGAGGTAAGCTTCACACTAGCAACTGCAGCATGCTTTCGAGCCCACATAGCGCACCTTTCTCCTGCAGACTGGTGATGACGCGGTGCGTGTTGGTGAAAAGATCGAAGCGCAGGCGGCAAAAAGCAACGAGTCAAGGAGTACAACACCACACGTGCGATGCAATATACACACACAGACACAACAGATACAATGGGCGGCAGAAAGAGGATATGTGTCGAACGCGATGGACGACGACGAGCTGAACGCGCGCGTCGCTCGACTCGAAGGCCCAGCAGGAACAAGCTTGTCGGCTACTGCGAACAATGCAGGCTCTTGTGCTCCGCAGCTCGCATGGAGGACAGTGACGGTGACAGCGCGCGCACGAGGACGAACCAGCGCCAGCATGACGAGTGCCCGGACAGGAGACGCGCTAATACACAAGAGTAGACAGGTAGACGCTCGAAGGTGACGCCGTGCGTCCGTCGATCGCGAGGGCGGCGGAAGCTGAAGTGGCGGTGCGGATCCAACTTGTCCGCTGTTTTGACCCGCGCGTTTCTAAAAAAACGTAAAAACGTGGTCGGATTATCGCGTTACATTGGTCGAAAATACAGCCTGGTAGGTATTTTAGCCAATAAACAAGCGGTTGATTGCGCAAATCCGGATGGCGCCGCACCAGCGCTTCGATTCGGCCATAATCAGGCCAAGTGTTCGTGCTTGGGACAAGGGGCCGTTCAGCCCGTCCAGTGTTATTGGCGTATTAACCTCATTAGCATCAAGGTTGCCTTCAACACCGGGAGCCCTGTAATTCGGGTGCCTGAAACTTTTCGCCAACTGCAACCTATAAGCCGCGCGTGTCCTCGCAATGCGCTTCTCTCAGGGCGGGCGATATCGCTTGCACTCCTTGACACTCAACATCCCCGCCGAAGCGGGGACGAAGATTCTCATTTTAAAATTGAGAAGAGGTGCTGCAGAAGCTAACGCCCACCTTGAAAAAACCCCGAGCGCACATGAGCTGCAACGGGCGTGACATTCGACAATTCGCCACCATGGCGGCAGAGCGACCA
>JAASGW010000063.1:0-75366 GCA_023334395.1 Phytopythium sindhum
CGTGGGCGACGGGTTCATCCACAGCCACGCGTGCTTCAATCGGCTCGACCTGCCGCTGCACGTGGTGCGCGAGGAACTGGAAGCGGTCATATTCGCTACGCTGGAGACGGAGCAGTACGGCTTCACGACCGACTAGCAGGAAAGGAAGCGTCCATGTCTGGAAGGACTGCTCAGGTAGACACTTCATAACCAGCTTCTCGGTCGAGCTTGAGCTTCTCTCAAGCTCCTGGCATGGGGAAAGTTAGAATCAGGAAGCGCAATATCTGACAATACCGTTCACATTAAATACCGCGGTGCCTTGTCTTCTACGCGGTCGTAAATCCCGTCAGGTCGGTCTCGAGCGTCGCGTACAGCACGGTCTTCAGCTCACGCTTGGACCGGTACAGCGGCAAATCCAGTCGGTTGAAGCACGCGTGACTCGAAATGTACTGCGTCGTCGTGTACGCGACGCCTCGCAGATTGAACGGACACAGGCGTCCGTCATAGCTCGTCAAACCGCGGAAGCCGGACAGCGGGACACAAGAAGACCCCGTCGCAAAGAGGAGCAGCCGCCGCCGGTACTCGTTCGGCATGCCGGCAACAACCTCCCAGAACCATCGCAGCACGCTGGCGTTGTTGAGGTTTGCCGAGTGGGTCGAGTTCGCACGCCAGTCATCGACGTCGATCTCGGGCGTGCCACACAGCACGTAGTCGAGTTCTTCAGGGTCGAACAGCATCAGCATCTCGGGAGGCACGACCTCGTAGACCCCGCGCAAGCAGGCGTGGAGCTGGTCACTCACGCTTTCAAAGAGCGTGTACTTGAACCAGCGCTCAACGTACTGCTGCTTGTTCGCGTCGGTTACTTCAATGTCTCTTCCGCCGGGAACCAGATCTACTACACGAACACTTCCGTCTTGGGTGCGAAGAAGAAAGCTCTCGCTGTTTCGAGAGTCCAGGCTGTCACGGGCGTCGGATGATACATCAGGGGATACTTCTCCACGCTCCGTGATGGTAAAGTCCAGACCAAGTGCGTCTGCACCGTCGTTCTGCAGCATCCACATCAGGTTCTTGTACGTTTCTGGGTCGTAGTACGCAACATCGCTGAAGGAGACCGGTATGCCGAGCATGATCTTGAGCAGCGGTCGCGCAAAATGGAATCCCCAGATGCCGCCTTCGAGCAGTGCACGGCCGACGAGTCGACCTGTCGCGTAGTAGTAGAGCAGGTGGTCCTCGCCCACTTCTTCTCGCGACCGCGGGTTCAAGTAGTACGCCCGCTCACTGCGGTTCGAGCAGCGGAACAGCCGAAGCGTTGGGTTTACAAGCAGCTCGTTGAGCAGCATGAACCACTCGCGGTGCACACCACCTGCGTCGACGCCACTTTCGTCTAGGAAATTGATTCGCATGAACGACCGGATGTTCTTCTCCCGGATGCACACCATGTGGTCCACCGATTCCTCCAGCATATACTCGCGGTGCACCGAGAGTTTGAGGAACTCGACCTCCGCTGGTACGATCATGGACGCAGTGGTCACAACGAAGTGAGCGTACTTGGTCGGGAAGTCGCTGGACGTGAAATCGATCGCCTCCTTCTTCTGCTCGGTCGTCGACTGCGAGAGTGCTTGATGGCCCGTGGGAAACATACCAGGATCGGCAGTCGAAGCCTCGATCAGAGTCAGCTTTTGCGTTCCATACTTCTTGATGATCGACAACTTCTCGTCTTCATTGGACGGATCCTTGGCCTTGGTCACCGAAGACGTAGCGTTCTCGTCACTTGTTGGTAACGCTTCATCGCTGCCATCAGCGGCCGGATCGCCTTCCTCGACTGTTTCGAAGCGAACCATGAAACCAGGCTGCTGCGTCGCAACCGAGCTCGCAAAGGCACTCACAGGGTCTGCGTCGCAGCCCTTGCGGTACCAGAACATGTTTCCTTCGACATCCAGTTTGCGCGTCCACTCCTTTCGCCTCCTGCTCACAGTTCCAAAGAATGGTTAGCCGCATCCAACCCAGTCCAGGCTAATGTGTGGTCGCGCATAACCCACCTCGCTCGAAGTTGCTGCTGCGTCATGCTCCCGACCGACTTGCGCGGCGTGTAGTCGCTCGCAGCGCCCTCGTCGCTCGTGTCGGCGTCGTCATCGCCCAAAGGCGTCGGCTTGGGCAGCTTCTCGCCGCACAGCGTGCAGTACGCGAAGCGCTTGAAGTTCTCGAACTCGCAACAGCCGCATACAATGTAGCCCGCCTCGGCTTCTCTGTAGACGACGGCCAGGCTCGTCAGAACAACGTGGAGGGACACAACCGCGCCATCTCGGGCATGACAGTAGAACAGCACTCACCTCGTGGCCGCGTCGATGCGGTGGTCCACGGACTCGCCGCTGTTGCGGACAATCGATCAACGATGCAGCGCCAGGCGTCACATCATCGCAAGTCTCGGCAAGAAAAGACACGACGGGCAACGTACGACAGCAGCGGCGCGTTGAGGTCGTCCAGGTTGCGCGGGCGGCCGCGGCAGCCGACGCACCAGCCCGCGAAGAAGAGCACGCAGAGCAGCATCATGCCCACGCCCTGGTAGACCAGGGACGTCTCCATCGACCGATCCGCCATGGCGCCGGTATTCCCCCGTCCGTCGCTAGTACAACAGGCCGGACTGATGCAAAAAGGGGAAATATGGGGATTACACCACCGTCGGGCGCCTTTCTTTTTCTTGAGATTTGTATGGGCCAGAGGGAAACAAGAAGGGAAGCGTTGGCGCTGGACCACGGCCCGCGTGATTACTCGCAGAGAGCGTCAAATAGTTCTTGTAGAGGGGGTATTCCGCCGGATACCTCTCTCTCTGTTAGAGCAGATGTCACACTCGTGCCAGCCAGACGCCCACTGTTGAAGTTTGACGCAGGCAGACGAGCCACTCCGTAATTGTGTCCCTAGCCCTTGCCGCAAGACCATTCGACTTTCGCACCAGGTTGAATCAACTGTTGATGCCATGCTTTGGCTGCCTTGACTGGATTTTGGGACTCACTTTGGTTGAGTATGCTACACTGGACTGAGCGTTTACGTTCGACGTTTACGTTCGCTGGTGTCCAGGTCGGAATATACAACGGGTTTGTACAGTATGGAATGGCCAAACGGATCAGCAAATGCGCACCAAAAGACACTTTAGATACAATTGATTGGGTGTCCGATGTATATGCAGCTCTACTTGTCATCCCGCCACTAGGCGGTCGTGAAGCCGTACATCTCGGTGTCGAGCACGGCGTACAGCACCTCCTGGAGCTCGGCGCGGGTCTTGTACAGCGGCAGGTCGAGGCGGTTGAAGCACGCGTGGCTGCGCACGTACTGGGACGACTCGTACGGCACGCCCTTGAGCGTGAAGGGGCAGATGCGGCCGTCGTAGCTCGTCAGGCCGCGGAACCCGATGAGTGGCACGCGCGAGCAGCCCGTGGCGAACTGCAGCAGCCGCCGCCGGTACTCGTGGGGCATGTCGCGGACCAGCTGCCAGAACCAGCGCAGCACGCGCGTGTTGCGCAGATTCTTGGAGCACTTGGTGTGACGCTCCCAGTCGCCGACGTCGATCGTGTCCGAGCCACACAGGAGGTAGTCGAACTCCTCCGTGTCGAAGAGCAGCAGGATCTGCCGCGGCACAACCTGATACAGGCCCTGCAGGAACGCGTGCAGCGGCTCCGAGATTCTTTCGACCAGCAAGTAATGGGCTATACGCTCGGCATACTGGTGCTTGTTGCCGTCCGTCACGGGCGTATTCGATCCACCAGAGATCAGCTCCACCACTTCGTCGCTTGTGGCCGACTTGACGACCGTGAAATCCACGCCCAAACTTTCTGCGCCTTCGTTCTGCAGCATCCACTTCAGGTTCTTGTGCATAACTGGATCCAAGAACGCCAAATCTTCCCATGTCAGCGGGTAGCCTAGGACGATCTTGAGCAGCGGTTGCGCCAAGTGAAAGCCCAGCACTTCTCCCTCCAGCAGCGCGCGTCCGACCAGGCGTCCGATGGCGAACACTTGCGCGAGCTGACTATCTCCAGCGTTTGAACTCGTCAGAGAATCCAGATAGTACGTTTGGTCCGCACTATTAGTGCAGGTGAAGAGCCCTAGCGTCGGGTCCACTACCAGCTCGCTCAACAGCATGAACCACTCGCGGCGCACTCCTCCCGCATCGATCCCGCTCTCTTTCGTGAAGTTGATCCGTAAGACCGAGTGCAGCTGGGACTCTTTCATACAGTCAAGGAACTCCAGTGACTCCTCCACGATGAATTCTCGACGAACAGCCAGCTCCAACGATTCGACCTCGACGGGACGGAGCAGCGACGACGAGCGAGTGACGAAGTACGCGAACTTCGTGGGAAACGCTTTGTCGGCCAGCTCCAACAGCTCTGTCGCGTTGATTGCAGTTTCGGTCGAGGGTTGCCCGGGCGCAGTTGCTGCTAATGGGAACTCCAGCGCATCAGACGACAATGCTGGTATCAGCAACATGCGGGTGTTCTCAAAATCAATGAGAGCTTTCACAGACGCAGGTTCAGACTGGGGCTGTCGATCGGCAACCAAGTTCGCAGCTTCAGTCGACGAGTCCATAAATCGTACGACAAATCCCGTCGGATATGCTCCAGCGTGCGCTTTGTCGACCGGGTTGTATTCCCACAGCACCCTGCCTTGTTGGCTTGGCCTGCGCTGCCACTCCATTCGCCGTCTGCTCTGTGTCGAATACCGCAGGCACATGAGTGATCCAATGAACTTGAGCACCCGCCATCATAGATCAGCGATACACAGTTCGCACCTGACTTGCTGTTGCCGTGAAGTTAGCGGCTCATGTGGCCGCACCATTTCCGACGGTGTTCGCTTGATCTTGTTCCCGCAGAGCACGCAGAAGCGAGCCTGTCTCGCGTTGGCAAACGCGCACACATCGCAGAGGTTGAACGCGATGCTTGCCTCCCTTCGTAACACGAACAACCGCAATGATTAGCAAGTGGAATCGTATGCAACGCACAGCAGCAGTACAGCACTCACCTCGTGGCCACGTCAATGCGATGCTCCAGCCCGGCGGCTCTGAGAGGCGAAGCAACGCATCGTTAGCATAAACAGCCACAACTACAGACCGCAGGAGCCGCGCCGGAAACTCATTGTGCTTGCCTAGGGCTAAAGGACTCGCGCAGGTCCGCCGTCCTTGCACCAAAGAGCACGCGCTCCTCCATGCTCCGGCGGATGTACCAGATCATGTACCCGACGGCGCACGAGAAGGCCACCAGCGTGAACACGACCAGCAGGATCAGCGACGTGACCATCTTTAGCGGCTGCCCCTACGCGTGTTTGTGCTGCCGAGTCGCGCCCTGGGCCTCGAGAAGTGGCGCACGTTCTTCCAGCCGCCATGCAGTCCGCTTCGCCTTCTTCACGCCAACTACACTCGACTGCTGGGTTCGCCGAACAAATTCGAAGATCACCGACAGTACTGTAGCCTTTCAATTCACTTTCGATGATCGCGTCATCTAATAGGCTTACAAAATATCCAGCGCTCCCTCGAAATAGTGCCATTTTTAATGACGTCGACTAGCGAATCGTCATTGCATCCCAATGGTTGATCTGGTTGACCTAACTTACCCGGCGCGAGCGCGGACGTCGCGCGCGTAGTCGTACTCTACATGCATCGAGCTCGGCGCTTCAAAGTCAAAGCCGACGAACTCGTTTCCACCGCTGCGAGGGCTCGAGTTCGAGTCGATGGCTCCAATTGGCAGGCGCGTGAACTCGGAGCTGAAGTTGTTCGCGCTTTCCTACGCACAACGAGTTGCATAACCTTGCCATCACGTACAGCACCACATGTGAAGTGGTCGTGCAACTTACCACAGCGCAGCTTGACTGGCAAGGCTGGATTGGCGGGTGGACCTCGCGAAACATGATCAGGTCCCAGTCCACGCTGCCGAAGAACGGGTGGCTTCTGATCTCCAAACTTCCGTGTCGAGTGCCGAGCCGCTTCATCGGATCGCAGTGCAATAGTGCTTCTAGCAGATCCTTCGCCTCACTCGACAGGTAGTTGGGGAGCTCCAGAGGTGCCGACAGCACACGTTTGGTTATGATCGATGGGTTCTCGTGATACCACGGAGGGAGCCCAGTCAGGAGTTCATACAGAACAGCGCCGAACGACCACCAGTCGGCAGCGGTCCCGTACTCTCGCTGCTCCAGTACTTCTGGCGCTGCATCATCAACGGAACAAAAAATAAGTGATTGTTAGCATACAATTGCCTCTAGCTCGCCATTCTGACGCCCAATTCCCAGTCTACCAAACGTACCAACATACTCGTAGCTGCCGCAAATCGTCGTCGCGCCCGAGGTGGAGCCGGTGACGCCGAACTTGCTGATTCCAAAGTCGACGAGCTTCAGATGCCCGTCCTCCGTAAGCAGCACGTTCTCTGGCTTCAGGTCTCTGTAGATTATGCCGTGACGGTGAAGGTGCTCAATTGCTAGCAGCAACTCAGCCCCGTAGAAATGGACCAGCTCCTCCGGGAAGCGACTCGCACGCTTCAGATGCACCGATAGCTCCCCTCCTGGGCAATAATCCATTACGAGGAATAGACTGGTGGAAGTCTGGAAAGCCCAGTGAAGGCGGGCTAGGATGACGCATATGCACGGGTTAGCATAACATCGATGAATCGGAAGATCATCAAAGCAGGTGAGGATCTACCGAGTGATGGGTGGTCGGTGCCACCTAAAACGTCGCGCTCGGACACAACGTTGCTCTCCAGGCGATTTGTCCGCACGCAGAGTTTGGAGATCACCTTCATCGCGTACAACTGTCCGTCACGACAGCAGCGGACGAGCAGCACGCGCGCCATCGCTCCGACTCCGATCACCTTGAGGTATTCAAAGTCGTCGACAGTTATCTGCATCCGCTCACGGTGGCTCACGCGCTCTGGGCCCCGCCTGTGGTTCGATACGGCGAGCGACTTGGCGGCCAGCGCTCTTCGCTTGACAAGTACGAGCCGCTCTTGCTCGTCCACCGGGTCCGTCACGATCCTTCGGATGGTGCGCCCCCGTGGGTCCAGCGCGCTCGGCAGCATGACAAGAGCACCACCCGGCGTCTCCGCGCTCATGGGAACTGCGTCACCTCCGCGCGGCGAGCCCACATCGCTCTCCGAGTCGGAGAACGTGTACCTGCTGGCCTCGGGCCGCGACAGAAATTCCGCTAGCTCCTGTTGCTTGCTGCACCCGTCCGCCGGCCGCGCCTCGTGCTGCTGCTGCGACTGCGCGACGCCCATCGCAGGTCATCCGCCCGCGCCCGCACCGCGTGTGCTATACTCCGGAGTAGATAACTGGGGAAACGACCGGCCCAGCTCTCTGTCTCGCTCGCTCGCCTCTGGGCAGCCAGCACGCCTGTCAAATCCCCGTGAGTGTCACGCACATCTGGCGCTGGTTATACCCGCAACTGTTGGATTTCCCGTTTTCCATTTGGGAAACCGGCGCCCGCGTTTTGACTGCCCTCTATACGAACCATGTACGGTGCTTCCCGCTCAAGTATCCCATTTTGACAATTTCTGTGTCACCAACAGGAAGGAGCCCAAAACAAACACTCGGCGGCCCAAAATAAGGCGAATAAGGTCCAGCCGGCAGCAATGTGGCAGCATCTCCACCGACTGGTAAAGTGCAAAAGAGAGAAGCGCATACCGTCCGGAGAAAGTGCGGTCTACCTTCATGACGGCCGCGAGCACGCCGCTGGTGCCACCGCTGCCGGAGGTGGATGTTGAGCGGTTCGCGCTGGTGCAGAGCATCCGCCTGTGGAAGATCGAGGTGCGGCTGGCGGCCGAGAAGCTGCTGTCGCTCGGCCAGGCGTACGAGGTGCAGTACACGTTCCCGCGCATGCGCATGCCCACGACGGCGCAGGGCGAGCGTGGGCTGCGGGACTTCGGTTTCGATGTCATGCCGGTCGCGAGCTCGCACCTGTTCCAGGTTAACGAGGTGCGCTCCTCGCGCTTCTCACAGCGGTTCGTGGAGACCGCGTGGGACGGCAGTGAGCGCACCAGCGCCATCTCGGGCATCGGGCTCAACGACTACCTCGTGGGCATCGGCGCGGACAACCTGCTGTTGTCGTCCATAAAGCTTCCGCGCCTGCGCCGACGCGTGAGTGACGTGCTGGCGTGCGCCGAGCGCGAGCAGGCGGCGGGGAGAGCGAGCACGGTCCGGCTCAAGTTCGTGCGCTACGACAACCAGGTCCACGTCGACCCGCTGCAGAACCGCGGCCACAGCCAGATCCTTCAAACCCTGGACGAACTGGACGCACACCAAGCGCGACTTGCGAAGCAGTACGAAACCTTGGCCATTCGCCACCGAGATGTGAAGAAGCAGCTTCAAGTCGAGAAGAAGGTGCTCATGTTTGTGCGCATTATCCTGCACGAGACGCGCAGTTCGGTCATGAAGGTCGATGAGTTCAAGTTCATGGCGGGCTTTCGGAGTTGGTTCAACATGATTCACGACCCGATGGCTGAGGATGACTTCGACGACGACTTCGAAGCAGAAGAAAGCAATTTTGAGTTCGGAGACGACACTTGGAGCGACGAAATGGCCACCGCAGACGACGCCGTGCTCGAGGTCGTCTCGATCGATTCGCCAGAAGAGGAGAACGAGCACGAGATGATCGATCTCACACACCCTGACACTGTTGACGACGATAGTGACGACAAGGGCGTGGTCCAGCTGCTGAACTTGACGCCAACTGGGCCTCCAAGAAAAGTGCCTAGTCGAACCGGACGACTTGTGCGCACCACGTCGACCCACGCGACGCATTCTCCTCGACCAAGTGCCGCAGCGTCTCCTCGACGGAGGTTGGAGAGGGCGAGCAGTCTATCGGCCGTCGTTGGTGTGCAACCTCAGCCTCGAGCAAGACCTCCACCGCCGAGAGTACCTACTCTGACGTGCAATATCAATGCGTCGTGGATCGACTCATTCCCTACACAAGATCTCAAGTGGCTGAGCAACGCACGGGAAACGCTGAAGACGTTCACAAATGGCGTCGCCGACAGTTTCCAGGCTGACTACGAAGGGGACGTACGAATCCCACCACTCAGCTGCGCCATTGCAGAAACTCTGTTTCGCGTATATCTCCGCAAGCGTGGCCACATGGCAAACCCCGCGCTGCTGCAGAAAGAATTTACTCGGCACGCGCGAATGCTCCGGAGCAATATAAAAAATGCACACAACCCGGAGCTGCGGCGCGACTTGGTCAACGGGAACATCACGCCGCAGCGACTGTGTGAGATGACGAGTGACGAGCTGGCCCCAGAAGCGCTTCGGAAGGAGCGCGAGCAGCGATTCGAGCAGCATGCTCGGCAGAACATTCTCCGTGAGCCGACCGGGCCTCGACTGATCAAGACAAAGCACGGTTTCAAGGAGGTTGGATTCAATCAGCCTAGTGCTGAGGCTGAAGCGGCAGCGCCTCCGACCTTGTCGACTATCAACCTCGGGAGGTTGACAACATCGTCGGACACGGCAGAGCCAGTACCAGAGAGTACGAATGCGACTGGTCCTGAAGAGGAAGTAGGCATGGACGATACCGTGTTTGAACCTGACGTGGAAGATGACAGAACAAGTCTCGGCGACGATCCATCGCCGCGACCCCATCCTGAGAGCAGTGCTGACTCCAGCCACGTCGAGGAGGAAGTTTCCGCGCGATTTCAAGAATCGGTGGGCATTCGAGACTGCACGAACCAGCCGGCGAGAAAGGTCAGGTTCTCATCGAACACTCCAGCTGAACCAGCTCAATCCCGGAGTGCTGAACACGCGATTACAAATGCTGATGAAAAGCCTCTGGCCAAGGGCCACCATACCCGAAAGCAACGAGCCGTTACTGCACCAGATGGAAAAGCATTCCTGCTTACGCTGTTTGGGCCGACATACGACGTCATTTCGCAGTTGCAGGACTGGGCAAAGGATCTTGGACGAGCGTCCTTATCCAGCATGAGCCGCGAGTTCAATCTAGCGCCAGGTGTGAAGGTACGCTATGATGCTGCTTGCCGTTGTAGTCAACGCAAGCTCTACGTGTCTGGTAGTTCTGACTATTGACTACATGTGGCGCGTTGTTCTTTTTGCTTATCATCCAGCTTTTCCGCAATCTGTACTCGTCGTCATCGCATGGGACTTTCCTCGCAAGTGTGCAATTGGGTCACATCTACTGCGAAGCAACTGCTCGCTCCGACCACGAAGCGACATACCAAGCCGTCAATTTCCTGTTGAACGCGCTACAGAGGTTCCAGCGACTGTTTGGTGATTTGTTATGCCAACTTTCGAGCGTGTATCGATTGACTCCAGCCAACGACACCCGCCAAGTCCGCGACGCTGCGTTCAACTACCTGATTGAGTCGAACATCGTCCAGGTTTGATTCCCGCTGTGTCGCTGTGTATCTATCCTGCCCTTTGGTAATGACACCTTTGCGTGATGCTCTGATTGCAGTTAACAACGACGGAGATCCGTCGGTTCCACTTCGACTGCGAAGTCGTTGAAAGCGACGTTGTGGCGACAATCGATGACCTCCCGCTGGCTCATTGTCGCAGAAGCACCTTGGTCATGGCACGTGCGGACACGGTGAATGCGCTTATGAGGTTCTTAATGGCTCTCGTCAGCCAGTTCGAACAGAATCAAGAGCGGCACCGTCGCGATTATCGTTCCACAGCGTCACCAAGTGTTGCTGAGCCAGCGGGATCAAGAAGCGAGTCTGCCTGGAAGTCAGAGCATCCCTACTCACAGACACATCGTGTTGGTTCAACGGAGCGCATGGATAGCGAAGTCGAGTCGTTCGATGAGTCGTACGATGATGCCCATGAACTAGCAGCAACAAACCCAAGAAAACGGCGGTATGAGCACAGCGCGAAGCATGACGAACCTCCGTTGGACAGAGATCCGATTCGGAGACGAGTCGATTCTGACTTCGTCGCACCGGTAAGCTCGGAGGAGCCTGCCTTCTTCGTCGACGAGGTGGGCGAGCGTCCCAGGGTGCAAGCGCCGAGACTTGATGCTGTCATGAAGCAACAAGCCGAGGCGTATCAGGAACTTCTGACTCTGTTATTCCGGGATGAAGCCGCAGTGGTTTCGCAGTTGCGAGAGGTGGACTGGAAGGACCAAGACGAAGCAGTCTTCAACTTCTCGCGAAAGATTCAGGTGAGCACTCTTTGCTGGATTCGTATGTGCAGTCTCGAGTGTTCAGTATGGCTGTAACTCTTCTCGACGTTGGTGTTGCTTCAGATGTCTGGCACTATCACTCGCGATAGTTATGGCATGTTCACGTGCACCCTGGTCGGGTTAGGAGGCGCGTTCCAAGCCAAGGTGTCAGGCAGAACGGCGGTGGATGCGCGAGAGTCGGCAATCAACCTCATGGTGACCCACTTCAGGCGCATCCACGACTGCTGGAAGCACCTAGTGCGGACGTTCAAGGAGCGCAGCAAAGTGGTGTCAACGCTGATGGCTGGGCACGAGACACAGCAAAAGCATTTGAAGCTAGCCGTCAACTCGAGGCCTGGGCCGATGAAAGTTGTAAGTGTTGTGAGGCTACATTGTGGGTGTATCGCGCAACCGCAGTACTGACTGTGATGTTTCTATGTAGGTGACGCAAGAAGAGAGGCTCATCGCGCCGTACCAAGTGTATAGTATCTACGTCGACAGTAAGCTTGCAGTCTCGGCTGCGGCGATGAATCTCAAGGATGCGAAGCGGGCGGCGAACGAGTTTTTCCGGGATGTCCTTGAAGAGTTGGTCTGCATAGAAGCTCAAACATCCAGGTCTTCAGTGCCTGCTGCTTCCCAGCGTTTAGTCCAGAATGGTGGCAACAATGGCACCAGCAATGGAGCCACCAGCAGCAATGGGACTGGAAACAGTAGTGCCACCAACAGCAGCAACCACAATGGTGCTGCAGTCACATCGTCAAAGAAGTCTGGGGTCACAAGGGCGTTGGTCGTCAGCGATGCCAGCGACGACGATGACGACTACTACTCTTCTGGCGCCGAGTCGGATTGGGATCCGAACGAGGCGAAGCAAGGAGGGGCGGCAGGGTCAGCACAGTCGGCGCCATCGCCATCGACGACAGCGTTATCAGCGACTGAACTGATGAAGCAACCTTATGATCTTCAGTCAGAGAGTGGGGCATCTGATGACGCCAAGTTTCGGGCTGTTATGCGAAGCTTGTTCACTCCGGCGGACGACTTGTGTGCTGGGATCAACCACCTTCGGGGCTCTTTGAAGTTTCGAGGCGTCGCGGAGAAGATTGTTGTGCCCAACGTAAAGGCATCGATCCGGATCAACCGCTTGCGAGAAGGACTCTTTGAAGTGTGCGTCGACGTCAATGATGTGATCCACTGCATGGAAGCCCGGATGACTAAGCCCGACGCGATCAACGCCGCAATCGACGGAATCCTAGCCAAGCTGAACAGCATCCGATCCGAGTGGGTGCAGCTGCTCCACTTTCTGCACGTCAAGTGCCTCAGCGACACCTTCCTCGGTGCGTACAACGCCATGAAGCTCACGGGGATCATCAGCGTACGTTGCATGCGACTTGCTTATTGGCGTTCCACCTAGTGATCGGTCACTCATGTGTACCTCTCGGTTCCTCACAGATCAAACCATCGATTGAAGCGCCTCCGTCGACCGGTCAACACAACGGAAGAAACGAGATGGCCGTGCCGGGATTATTAGGTGGCACTCACTGCGCGATTCGAGCAGGCGAGAACGTGGTGTTCCGCGTCACTGGGCGTACGGAAGCTGAGGCGCTGCTTTTGGCAGACTGTCGGACGGCCAAGTTCTTTGAGCACCTTATCGACTCCGGTCTGGATCCAGAACCGATGGAGGACGAGAAGAGCGGGATCGTCGACAATGCACCGGAGAATGACGCACTCTCGGTGGACCCGCCCATCGACTGGTCGTGCCTGATCCGTGTGCAAGACTCGGGCAATCCCGATCTGTACCACGACTTTCATGTGGACGCGTACTGGCTCCGCCCGCATCTGTCACCGTCCGAGACAGAATTTCCTCGCACCGACATCACGGTGATCCAGACGGGGACGATATCGATGGCCGCAATGGAACAGATGCTGCTGGACCGGCACGAGTCGGCCTTGCTATTCTTCCGCCTTTCGTCCGCGCACGATCAGTGGAAGTTGGTCAAATGTATCGCGGCATTTAACAACAAGGCGCGTGGCAGAGCGTCGGCACTTGAGTTCAAGCTCTCGGGCGGCAGCCGATTCGTCATGTACGTGATCCCGCCGGGCGCGACCATCAACAGCAGCGAGAAGAACCTGTACTGGCCCGAAAATCAGCTGCCGCGCGCCATTTCGGCGAATTACCGAGACGTGTACGGGTTCCTGACGCCCAAGCACCTGTAACCAGCGACGGTGTGTGAGTGAGTATAACGCGTATTGGCGCGCGGTGTGAAGTATGAAGCAGGCGATGCGTGTGAGTGCGTTAGTATGTACGTATATTCTTGCGTGTGGCGTGTATGCGTGTTCCTCGATGCATGTGCTTGCTGAGCACGGGTTCCTGTCGTTGGAAGACTCCAGTCGCTACCCGGGGGGGAGGGGATCAGTCATCGCCATCATCCACATCGTCGTCGTCATCGATGTCCCGGACGCCAAGCTTCTCTTCGCCGTCGCGCATTAGCCCGTCATATATGTCCCCGCGCATCATGCCGCCCATTCTCCTGCCGCCTGCGCCGATCGCCCGACTGTCGTGCAGCGCCTCGAGGTACTCAGCGTTGTAGATCTCGAAGCGCCGCTGCCGGATGAGCCGTGCGAACTCGCCCAGTACACCCGCCTCGCTGCAGTCGCGGTCCACGATGAGGTCCATGAGCATATCGCACATGCGCCGCACTTCGATGTTGGGCACGTCAGCGGCCAGGAGCAGGTCGGGCACGATTCCGCCGGAGCCGTTGCCTCCATAGAGCAGCTCGTCGTATGTCTCGCGGTGCCGCAGCAGCCGGTAGAAGGTGTAGAGCAGCTGCAGTGTCAGCTCGCTGTCGTGCTGCTTCTCCTGGAACAGCGCGTGCAGACTGCGCAGGATACGCGAGCTCGCGAGCAGCGGCGCGCACTTTGGCTCAAGCGCGAGGGCGCCCACGAGCAGCACGACCTCGAGCATGACGTCGTCCTGTGAGAAGCCGGGCACGAGCAGCTTGGACAGGAAAGGCAGCAGCGCGTAGTCGGCCACGAGCTTGTCCCACGGCGACTTGACGGGCAAGTCGCTTGGCGTGAGGTTGGCGAGCGTCGCAAGGGCCTCGAGCATCACGTCGTGACTGGCGTCACCTGCAAGGCAGAGTTCGACCAGCGGCGCCACGTGTGGCGCCCACATGCCGCGGTACTTGTACTGCTTGTCGCTCGCGAGGTCCTCTTGCAGCGTATAGCTCCACACGGAGATGTTGCGCACAACCTTGAGCAACAATGGGTCACGAGTACGGAACACGCGCGCGGCGAGTGCCTCGAGCCCGCGATTCTGGCACATGAGCTCGGCGTTGCGAGCGTTCAGACTCAGGTTGACGGCTAGCGCGGCGAGCTCCTTGGCCACAAGGTTCTGCGGGAAGTTGAGCACCAGTTGCAGCACGATCGGGATGGCTTCGGTGTATGTGAACATAGACTTGCAGCGGTCGTCCATGCTCAGGTGGTACAGGATACGCAGCGACAGCGCGCGGAAGGGCGGCTTCTTGAGCAGCTCGACCAGCTTGGGGATGAGGCTGTTCTTGACGAGCAGCTCGCGCAGCGCCGGGTCGAACGACAGGTTGAAGAGCAGCTTGAGCGCCGTCTGCACGGTCTTGTCGTGGTTGCACCGCACGTAGCGCAGCAGCTTGTCCACGACCGCGAGCTCCACCATGGCGTCCTTATTCTCCTCGAAGATGCTCAGCTTCTTGAGGAACGCGATCGTCAGGATCACGAGCTCGGGCGACACGCGGTCCAGCATCTGGTCAGTCACGACAACAGTCGGTGAGTCACTGGCCAACGAATTGGACGGTGGCACAGCCGTCGATGGCGACGGACCTTGGCGAGGAAGACGACGATCTTGCGCTTGACCATCTTGCGCTCTGTGTGGATGTCCTCCGCCAGGTTGAGCAGCACACTGATGCAGACATACCTAGCCATTCGTAATCGCCACAACCGCTCATGTCAGAGTCCCCGAACTACCAAAGCGCCAGCGACCGGGAGAACGACGGACAGAAGCTGATCTTGTTTCTTGAGCCGCTTCTTATTGCGCTTGCGCTCGCGGTCGAGCTGTTCGTAGGCGTCACTGTCGGGTGAGGCGCTGGCCGCGGCGGCCTCGAGCCCGCGCTCCTCCTCGAGCCGAAGCTGGTGGCGCTTGAGCTCGAACTCGACGATCTTAAGCGTCACGGCGCCGATGCGGTAGTTGGCCAGCACCGGGTGGAGCTGCAGGAAGTTGGAGAAACACCAAAAGATGCGCATCATGGCCAGCGTGAAGTCGTAGCTCTTCTTATAATCGTCGTTGAGCACGCGCGACAGCAGGCTCTGCAGTGCACCGGGCACGAGCGTCAACGCACTGACATGGAGAATGAAACCGATCGACCGACCGACTACCCTAAGCGTACCATGAGTGCCTCGTTCTGCACCAGCGCCTCGATGTTGCCCGCGTACTCTGCGAGCTGCAGGACCATGTTGGCGCCCTCGAGCTTGGACTCGACGTCCTCGTCGTACAGCCGCTCCATGTACGTGTCCAGCTCATCCGCGCGCGCCGTCGCCTTGCGCGCCTTGTCGCCTCGCGTCGTCGACGACGAAGACGACGAAGAAGACGACCGCGTGCTACTCATGCTCGCCTCCTCGTGCGTGGGCTGTAGGTAGCGCTACGGACTGTGCGCGTGGTGTCGTCCGCGTCGGTTGGCGCCGCGTCATTTTCCACCTCGCGGGACGTTTCGCCTTGCATTTCCACCCCTTCGTTGAAGTTATACCACGTAAAACTGCCCGTTTGTGTCCTATTGATATCGTCGCTTATGTGTTTTGTTCACCACATTTTTTTTAATTAAAACGAGACAATATTGCCGGACACAGGACGCTTGGCGCCAAAATCGGGAGCTCGTCGCCGCCGTTGGCGCGGAAAACGAATTGACTGGGTAGGCTTCAGCTGTTTCTTGTGTGCGCATGTGATGTGTGCCTCTCGTGATCAGCTCTTGCGCGTTCTCATTCATCTTGGCGCGTTCCTTAGCTAGAGGCGCGTTGGTTGGCCGCCAGCGATCGGATCACCGGAGTTGCTTCTGGCGCTTGCATCCTCGCCCTGCTCCTTCGGCTGAGCCATTCGACAGTTCTCCTGCTATTGCACAACCGTCTACGCCCTCCGTCAAGCATGTCCACTGCCGCATCCTCGCTCGTTGCGCGCACGGCGGTGTTCGTAAAGCAGGCGCTGGCGGGCAACGACGCGTCGCACGACTGGCGCCACATCGAACGGGTCTGGACTGTCGCGAAGCGGCTCGCCACAGAAGAGGTGAGCCACGATTGCTGCTCATCATCTACACGTACTAGTAAAACAGCTAACGCTATTGCTCTCCTATCCACACACGCAGAAGGTGCCGCACGAGGGACTTGAAGTCGTCGAGCTGGCGGCGCTTCTGCACGACATTGACGACTGGAAGTACCAGGCGGACGCGTGCGCCCCGACCAAGCGCGCGCTGGCGTTCCTCGAGTCGCAGCAGGTCGAAGCGGACAAGATCCGCCGCGTGATGGACATCATCGACAGCATGGGATTCAAGGAGGAGCTGTCGGGCGACAAGCCAGTGAGCGGTCGTCGTGAAGTGATCATGACTGATCTCGTTCAATGGCACTGATTGGGTGTTGATCTGGGGTGTTGTATCTTCAGCGCAGCGCCTCAGTTGAGTTTGGCTGCGTCCAAGACGCGGATCGACTGGTGCATTGCTTGTTGTCGGAGACATATCGGACGCTACGCTGAAGATGAGGACTCATTCATTCAAATCTTTGTGCACTGAAGGATGCGATCGGTGCCATCGGCATCGCGCGCTGCTTCACGTTCGGTGGACACAAGAAGCGCCCGCTGTACGACCCCGAAGTGCGCCCCGCGACCGAGCTGACCAAGGAGCAGTACATGGAGCAGGACCGCAACGCGACGACCATCAACCACTTTTACGAGGTAAGGTCCCGTACCTGGGAGCGATTGATACCATCTGGATGTGCGGAGATGCTAACTTTGGCTCCTTCACTTCGACGTGGACAGAAACTGCTCAAGCTGCGCGGCATGATGAAGACGGACGCCGGTCGGCGGCTCGCAGAGGAGCGCCATGCCTTCATGGAGACGTTCCTGGACCAGTTTCACAAGGAAATCAACGGCGAGGCTTGAACCGACGTCAGGTCGGTGACAGGCTGCTCTTCCCGTGTGGACCACTGCTGCTTTTGACAGAGAAAGCTCGTAATAGACTCCCCTCAGTGTTCAAACGCACACCACAGGAGCGATTACCGCTCGCATCCACGCTGTTTGCTTTTCTTTAATGAAACCCCAGCAGTTCCGCATGGCTGGCTTCTTTGTAATTGCGCTTACTATCTTCCTAAACAGCTGAGCGAAGCAGGTAACCTAGTGTAGCGTTGTATTGACTGCGATCGGTCAAACGAGATGCTCGTGCGTCCAGGCCTTCTCCTTGTCCGCCTTGGCGCACAATTTCTGTTTGGCGCCGTTGGTGAGGGTAGTGTATGTTCGCTTTGGCGCAGCCGTCATGGTCGGAGTAAATATGACAATGAATCGTCATTAAGATATTTTTTCGCGTGTCATCTCGTTCACCACTCGTGTCCGCCCTTCAACTCGGCTGGGTAGGCGTGTCATTCCTTCTCTGGGCGGAGCGATTTTGGCCATCCCACCTGGATGCACCCACAAAACGGAGACGTGCTTTCCCGTCGATTACGCTTTTTCAGTAGGACGCCTCATCTCTGTACTGTTGAATGGAAATTAATTTCCACAGGATATGGTGGTATGGTGGTGTCGAATTTGAGAGGGGAGACTGTATCTGCAGCTGATACTACCTTTTAGTGACTGCTGGCATGTTGCCTTGCTTCTGACAGCGACCGAGCGCACCACTGGCTGTCACCGATCACCTGAGAGCATGAGGGTATCAAGTTGTCTCGATAACGATTGGATAAAAACATTGCCTAAAAAAGTGACCTACCTAAAGGATTGACATCCACTATTGAATAGAGGCGTCGGCGTAGTCTACTGCTGCAATGCCCTCAACGCATTTTACAAAACGGAATATGCCCCACTTCGATACTCCCAACCAACTAAAGCACTCTACTTTCACCAAACCCACAGCCTTGTGTGGTGGTGTAGTGTGAAGCTAAGAGACGCGTGGTGTCGTTCGAATGTCGTTCGATATCCCCCTAGCGACAGTTCTAAAGAACTGCGAATATTTGCATCGAGTAGCGCGTCCAGGGCCTGCTCAGTGAGCAATCCCGAATGACCTTTCGAGCACTTTTGAAGGAAAGTGCTGGGAACTTGGGCCCACGCTATCGAATTGTCGAGGGTGCGAGAATGTCCGACCCACGCTTCGACGCCCACGGCTCGTACCTTGAAGTACTTGGCTAAGTGAATCCGAGGACGCCAGGCGAGTGGGTTCCTAGCTCAAACGCGGCTTGGCGTCGCTAACAAACGCGAGTCCACTGGCGAGAGCGCAGCTGAAGACGATCAGAGCGCGCGGGCGACTGGCACTGGCCGCGAGACCGCCAACACTGCTACCGACAAGCGCTAAGCAGCGCGTATGATCATTAAGTAGATGTTCTTTGATTTTGAATAGCAAATTTCGTATAATCATTCGACTAATACAGCGACAACAAACGCGTTTCCATTCTAACACCCGCGCTGAGACAGCATGTTAAGCACTACGAGCAGCCCTTGGAGCTGGGAGCACCAAGTAACTTCACACTTAGCATGGGATGGATTTACTCTAGATGATCAGCTACTGCATACGGGGCAACGCTGGCGGACACTGTGCGGCGCTGACCTCGAAATGAGAAGTCTACGCGTGCATCCTGGCCAAGAAGCCGCAGAAATCTGCCGACCGAAATGTCTTGAACGCTACTGAAATTGAAGAACATGCACTTAGAAGCAACCAAACGCAAGCCTTCGCGAGCAAAGCTTGACATTCATTTTGCTTGTTTTCCATCATTGGGAGCTACTGCGTTCGGCGCGATTAACGGGAGCCGAACTACATCCCGATCGCATCAACTCACAACGCCACGGGACAAGCGGCCGGTGCTTTAGCCAGGGGGCCAGCCGAGGCGGCGCCCGCCGAGCACGTGCAGGTGCAGGTGGAAGACGGACTGGCAGCCGTCCTTGCCGTCGTTGATGACGATGCGGAAGCCGTCGTCGAGCTTCTCCTGTTTGGCGACCAGCTTGGCGGCGAACAGCAAATGGCCGAGGATGGGCTCGTGCCGCTCCTCAGCGTGCGCGAGCTGCGTGAGCCCGTCGCGGCGCTTGGGGATGACGAGGATGTGCACGGGCGCCTGCGGGTTGACGTCGTGGAAGGCCAGGCACTGGTCGTCCTCGTACGCGATGCGCGCCGGGATCTCCTTGCGGATGATCTTGTCGAAAATGGTCTCACCGACGTCCGCTCCCGCTCCGGCTGCCGCTGCCGCGTCCGCCTTGGCGCGCTCGTCGCCCGCGGAGCTCATGGCGCGCGCGCCCAGGACGTTAAGGCGCCTGTGGGAGGTGAGGGAAACGCGCGCGGAGGAACGCCGGACGCCCGCCAGAAGCATACTCAGCCACAAGAAGCGGCCGAGAAATGCAATGCAGTCACGAGCGGCTTGAAGATCCCGAAGGCGGAGGCGATACGTGCCACTTTCCCCCGACGTTCGTGCGACCTTCTCGTGACATTAACTTCGAGCGACATTCAATTCGCAAACCAAATTATAATTTTGAAACATACATGTGGTCATGAAGGTATGAACTGTACACGAACAGATTCCGGTGCTCCCATGAGCGCTAACCCTTTAATTTAATGTGAACTTCAAAACCTCTGGAACTGAATAAGCTCGGATCCAGGGTCCGTCCACCCCCATTACCCACCACCATTGGCTCAGTTGATTCGCAATTCAAACACTATACGACCAGTACAAACACTTTTCAATTGTATTGTTATAGAAAGCTAATCACCAATACACATACAAAACCCAAGCCACTTGTACTGGGCCATCATCCACGCTACTCGCATGTTGAGGTGTGTCGCCGCTTGTCCTGACACAACCGGAAAGCAGCCCGCCGTAGCAAAAGACCACCTCCGCCGCTCCTTCGCGCGTCTTCTCCCTGCGTGGCTCCCTCCCTTCCTCTCTCCTCTATCGCCTTCCCCCGCCCAGCAAACAACCATGGGCAGCAGCGACGTGAGTGAGCAGCCGCCGGCGCAGCCCGAGCTCGAGCTCGCCGAGGACGCGGGCTTCACGCTCTGGATCGAGCCGCCGGCCGCCGCCAAGAGCGAGCGTGTGCGCCTCGAGCACGTCAGCGTCGGCGACACGGTGCTCTCGCTGCGCCAGCTCATCGCCGAGTACCCCGCGCTCGCCTGCTACACGTGCTACCACCTCGAGGCCGCCAGCCCCACCGATCCCGCCGCCTGGTACGCTCAGCCTTTGACCGTGTAGCAGTCATAATGAGCCTGCTTCTCACGCTGTGTCTGTGTGTCTGTGGACGGCAGGGTGGCGCTGAACGACTTTGTGGAGCTGAGCGAGTACGAGGCCGTAGCCGACGGTGTGACGCTGCGCATGGTGCTCGAGAAGTACGACGCGCGCAAGGTGCGCGCGCACGTGCGCCGCTTCCGCGACGTGCTGAGCAACCCGCCGATCCCGCAGGCGGCCGAGGCCGAAGCGGAGGCCCCCGCCGACAGCGACAAGAAGGAGGACAAGGCCGAGAAGAAGGACGAGGAGGAGTCCGTGGACGAGAAGAAGCTGCAGGAGATCTCGGAGCAACAGCTCAAGCGCCTGCGCGAGATCCACCAGAAGCTCGAGGGCGTCGAGGTGCCCGTCAAGGTGGATCTGGCCGACTTCTACGCCTTCCCGGGCGCGATTGCTGAGGCGGCTGCGCCTGCAGAGGACGCGCCGGCCAAGTCGTCGCCGTCCAAGGGCGGCAAGAAGAGCAAAGACAAGGGCAAGAACAAGTCCAACGCAGCTGAGGACGCGAAGAAGCAGGAGCAGCAGCCGCAGGACGCCAAGCTACCCTCGTGCATCAAGAGCATCGTCTTCTCGGGCTACAACCCGCCGCCTGGACCGCGCAAGCTCGCTGGTGATCTGCTGTACCTCGAGGTGGTGACTGAAGACGGCAGCACGTTCCACGTGACAGCGAGCGTCAACGGCTTCTACGTGAACCGCTCGACCGCGACCAAGTTCGACCCGCTGCCGGGCAAGTTCGGCGGCCACAACTCCCATCTGCTGCTCGACGTGCTGCGCAAGGCGTCCGAGAGCTTCAAGCGCTCGTACGAGGCGCTGCTGTCCAAGGCGGCCAAGCTCGCCAAGCAGGGCCCGTCATCCATCGAGTGGATGGTCGCGGCCGGCAACAACATTGGCGGCAAGCTGCCGTGGAACTCGCCTGCGAAGTCCGGCGACAAGCACGAGTACGACCTGAACCGCGCCGAGGACGAGCTGACGGCATCCTACGGCATGGATGAGCGTGGCGTGCTGCGTGATTGGAACGAGGAGTACCAGTGCTGCCGCGAGTTGCCGGCGACCAACCTGAAGGAGCAGATCGTGCGCTCGCGTGTCATGTACAAGATCGTGAACGAGTTCGTGGACGCGGCCACGCAGGGCGCCGTCGCCATCGTGGAGGGCCACATCCCACCCATCAACCCGATGGACGACACCAGCGCGCACGTGTACGTCTTCAACAACATCTTCTTTTCCATGTCGGTCGACGGCAAGAGCCCACCCAAGGACGCGGCCGGCGAGGAGGCCGCGTACTCGGCCGCGAACCGCGACTTGCTCGGCGTCAAGGCGTTCAACGACGCCGATGTGCAGGGCCTGCACACGCTTGCGACCACCATCGTGGACTACATGGGCGTCCGCGTGATCGCGCAGAGTGTGATCCCCGGCATTCTGCAGGGCGAGGCGGCCTCCAAGCTTGTGTACGGCTCGGTGGACGGCGGCAAGACCATCGCGTCGAACCCAAAGATGCACGCGCTGATGCTCGAGGCCGGCGAGAAGCTGCACATTGCTGAGCGCAGTATTAAGCCGCTTGGCAAGGACGACGACGACGAGGAGGCTTCCGCCGAGGAAGCCGGTGCCGGTGCGGTCGGTGGCGAGGCCGGCACGGAGGTCGTCAAGCTCTGCGGTCCTGTCGAGGCGAAGGGCATCCTCGGCTCGGACGGCCGTATGTACGTCCTGGACCTCGTCCGCACGACGCCCAAGGACGCGACGTTCTACGACAAGGAGGCCGAGAAGAAGGAGGCATCAGAGCTGGAGGGACTGCGTTTCGCCCGCGAGGACGAGGGATACGTCGCGCTTCTTCGCCCGGAGCTGGTGCAGCTGTTCTCGCTGTGGAAGCAGAACCAGGTCCGTCGCGAGCGCCGTGAGGCTCGCAAGGCTGCTGCCGAAGAGAAGAAGAAAAAGGAAGAGGAGGCCGCTGCCGAGAAGAAGGGCGAGGAGAAGGCAGAGGGCGACAAGTCGGCCGATGAGAAGACCGACGACGAGCAGAAGCCGGCGGAGGAGGAGCAGGAAGAAGAAGAGGAGGAGAAGGAGGCGATCCCTCCTGTTCGCCTCAACCCGAACGTCTTCATGAAGTACAAGGCGTCGACGGATGACGAGGAGATCGCTGCCGACGAGGCCGCCGCTCGTGAGGCTGCCGAGTACCTGCAGAAGATCGTTGTCCCTGCGTTCATTGCGGACGTTCGCCGTGGCGCGATCGCGCCGGCGGACGGCTACTCGCTCACGGAGCTCATGCACTCGTGCGGTATCAATATGCGCTACCTTGGTCGCCTCGCGTCGCTCTGCAAGCGCCTAGAGACCATCGGCGGCATCTCCAAGTACATGCTGGAGCTGCTGGAGGTGGAGATGATCGCGCGTGCGACCAAGCACTTCCTCGCGGACGTGCTGAATTCGGACGAGTCGGTCCGCGCCGCCCCGGGCGAGACGATCGTACAGATCCTGAACAGCATCCTGGGCACGGCCGCCAAGAGCGAGGAGACCGCTCAGAGCAAGAAGAGCAAGAAGAAAGGTAAGAAGACGAGCGGCAACAAGTCGGACTCGGCGGATGACTCGGCCCCAGAGTCACCCGCCAACGGCGCGAGCGCGTCGCCCTTCAGCTCCACGGCGGTCTGGCAGCGCCTGGAGAAGGAAATCAAGAACCGCTTCGATTACGAGCTGTCGCTGTGGAACCAGGCGACCGAGGAGCCCGAGGACGAGGCGTCGAGCACGTCGGCGATCGGACGCGTGCAGCGCAACTGCCTGCTGCGCCGCCTGTGCCAGCGCCTAGGTCTGCGCGTGGTGTCGCGCAACTACGACTTCAAGCTAGCGCAGCCCATGTCGCTCGCGGACATCACGGGCGTCGTGCCAGTCGTCAAGAACTCGCTGCCGACCCATCCGCTGCCACAGGCCAAGCAGCTACTGGAGCGCGGCCGCCTGCACCTGAGCAGCGGCGCGCTGTCGACGGCATACGAGCTGCTGCAAGAGGCGTCGGCGCTGCTATTCCAGGTGTGCGGCGCGGCCCACGAGGACGCGGCGCTGTGCAGCTCGTCGCTCGCGACTGTGCTCTACCACGCCGGCGACGTGACGGGCGCGATCGCGCAGCAGCAGCGCGCGCTGGCGTTGTACACGCAGCTGGAGGGTATCGACTACCACGACACGGCCTTCGCGCACGCCAACCTGGCGCTGTTCCTGCACGCGAACGCGCAGACGGACCTGGCGGTCGCGCACATGCGTCGCGCGATCTACCTGCTCGAGTTCTGCAGCGGCCCGCATTTTCCGGAGATCAGCTCGCTGTACTTCAAGATGGGCATGATGTGTCAGGACGTGGGCCAGATCACGCTCGCGCTGCTGTGCCACCGCGAGTCGCTGCGCCGCGGCGAGCTCGACCGCAATCAGGCGGCTAACACGCTGCACCAGATGGCGCTGGCCTGCGGCCTCGCCGGCGGCTACCGCGAGGCGCTCGCGTACGAGAAGAAGGTGTACTCGCTGTTCAAGGAGGCGTTCGGCGAGGAGGACCCGCGCGTGATCGAGTCGGCTAAGTACATGGCCAAGTTCACCGAGAAGGCCGTGGAGGGCGCCAAGGGCCGCCGCGAGGTTGACGCTGCCGCGGCCGCCGACGCCATCGCGAACGAGCTGCTGGAGGAACTGGAGATCAAGACGAGCGTCGACGGAGAGGCTGCCGTGCCCGCGCTGACGGCGGCGGCCACCGCGACGGCGACCAGCGGCAAGAAGAAGAACCGCAAGAGCAGGAGCGGCAGCAAGAAGCACTAGACAGGTCAGTGAAGGACGCGCATGCGTGCGCGAGCTTCGTAGTTAATAGTAGTAGCTGTTGGAGGAGGATAGTGGGGGTCGTGAAGAGGTGCAATCGAGCAGTCCGGTGCTGTTTAGAGTCCCAGTGTGATCGTGCTGCTCTATTGACGCGGCGAGTCTGTCGACGGCGGCAGCTTGGTGCGCCACTCGGCCAGCGTTTTGCGCAGCTTGACGACCAGTGCGTCGACCTCGCACCGCTCCATGCCGATGGCGCACGCGAAAGTCACGTACGGCTCCGGGTACGCGTCCGAGTGCGCGCCGTACGACTCGAAGCGCCGGCCGCCGATGCTCTTGGCGTCCAGGCACGACACCACCCTGAACATGAAGGCAAGGTGAGTTGAGCAGGCGATCGGATTGATGGGGGAGTTGACGAACATACCGTGCGCCGGAGACGCCTCGGGAGAAGAGCATGGCGCCCAGGAAGGTGAGCTGGCGCGCGCGCTCTCGCTGGTCGGCGACGTGGCGGCAGAAGGAGCCGAGCGTCATGGCAAACGAGATCTGCAGGGAGCGAGCACAGTTGATGAGAGAGACTCGAGACCTCGAAGCGATCAGGGAGAGCGGCACTCACGTCGTTGTGCGGCACGTCTAGCAGACGCTCGCCCACCTCGTCGGCTACGAGTGCGAGCTGCTCGCGCATGTAGGGCACGAGCTGCTTGCGCTCGCGCAGGAGCCGCTGGAACCCGTCGCGCCCCTGCCATCATGTTGTTGCTGTTGGTGTTAGTGTCAACGCCATCAGTGAGTGAGGATGCTGGTCGCACCATCTGAAGCATGGTGACGAAGAAATCGAGCGCAGGCGCGTTATTGGCGCGGCCCGGGTAGAAGGTGGCGATCTGCGCGACGACCTGCTTGGACGGCGAGCACACGAGCGCGCCGCCCACGGGCACGAGGAAGTTCTTGTCGAGGCTCTGGACCACGGCGTCCACGCGGCCGCGGCGCATGGCCAGCTCCACCTCGTGCACGCACTTGGACGACTGCACGCCGTACGCGTTGTTCACCACGTGCGCTTCAATGGAGCAGGCAGAGCGTCAGTGACTCCGGTCCACACCATCACACGCAGCATCACGCCGCTCTTACCGACGCCCAGGTCCTTGCAGAGCCGCGCGGTCTCCTCGATGCGGTCAAAGCCGCGGGGCGCGAAGCAGCTCGTGGTGGTCATCACGGCCAGCACCTGGTCCGGCCCGCCTGCCTCCTCCACGGCGCGTTGGACACTGGCAACGTCAGCCCTCAGCTCGCCTCCGCTCGCAAGCTCCAGCTCTACTACAAGCGGCGTGAGCCCCGCCGTCAGGATGGACTTGAGGCATGACTTCTGGTCGATCCGAGGCCACACGACGTAGTTGGCGCCCGGCTTGCCCTCGCGCAGCGACAGCAGCACCAGCGACAGCGACATGCCGGTGGCCACGGGCAGCACGAGCGCCGCCGCGGCCGCGCGCAGGCCCGCGAGGTGTAGCGCGTCGCGGCCGAGCGCGTTGGCGAGCTGCACGACGAGCGACGAGCCCGCGGCCTTGGGCTGCACGGCCGCCACGTCGCCCGACCGGCCCACGCCGTGGCACAGATGGAAGTGGCGCCGCGCCACAATGGTCGAGAAGACGCGTGCTTCGCGCTCGCCGGCGCCGATGTTGCCCGTGAAGTTGTTGCTGTCCATGGCGGCCAGCGTCTGCAGCAGCATCTCGACGCTCTGCTCGTCCCAGCCCGTATCCGGCAGCCGCCGCTGCGCCAGCAGAGACGTCACCAGCTGCTCGCGCGCACGCAGAGAGTCCACGCCCTGCTGCACGTATGTGCGCGCCACCAGCGCCTCGGCCAGCGCCGCGTTCTTGCCGTTCATCATGGGTGGCGGCGCAGGAAGTGCGCTCATGCAGTGAACTAATAGCGAGATATCACGGAAATGTACTTACTTTAATACTCTAATGCATTACATTATTGTTATTGGTACTCATGCATTGCATGATAATAGTGTGTTTGACAAGTTCTCATATAATGATATAAGTGGATTTCAGAGGAGAAGGACCTTTGCTTTACTCCCTTACACTGGTATAATAGCGTCAAAATTAGTATTTTAAAGGTATTGATATTGATACACTAAAAACAGTGTGCTTAGGACAAATTTATCCAAATGTATTGGTTTAGCAGTGGTACCATCACTACTTGACCTGGTTGAAGCGCATGCGCATGATCTCTCTTGCTTTGGCTGTTGTGCGTGTACGAGCGCATTGTGTGAGCGCATGAAATAGAAAATCAATCTTGCGAGTGCATGCTGTTACTACATGGATAGATATTCTATTCACTAGGTCTCACTCATTCAGGTTGAAGTAATTCAACCAGCCAACTCGCTCGCCGAAGGCTCTTAAGCACTACAATCTAACGGCGCATGCACACCCACCCACCCTACGAACTCCACTCTACTCCACGACGTCAAAGAGCAGCTATACTAATGCTCATAAGTGCTGCTTAGCGCCGCGACGGCCCGGCAGCAGCAGCACTGCAGTCTCGCGGCCAGGGCCAGTCAACTGACTGCTCAGAGCGTGTTTCTTCTTCCGCTGCGCTCGCGCCAGTGGACTCGCGATCGCGCGCGTTGTCGACACCTACTCGCGCTTACACTGGGGTCCCACATGCCCGGCGACCTCGGATGCGCTTGGCCGAGTACGAGCCGCGAGCTTTGATGCGTGGGGTACATGCACGGCTGCCATCGCGTTGCTGCCGTTGCCAATGCCGCTGCAGTGCGTCGAGGCGAGCGTTGAAGACCAATGCGCAGGCTTGCCAGTCTCCTTGGGCGCCACCGCAGATGCAACTTCCTTCATGCTGCGCTGCAGCTCAGCCTCCAGCTTGCGCACCCGCTGCTCCAGCCGCCACACTTCGCCCGCCCCGCCCGATCGCTCTGGACCGACTCGAGCACCGCCAACTGACCGCCCAGCGTCACCTCGGCCTTCTTGCGAGCCATCTCTTCTTGGCGGGCGGCCTCGCGGTACCGTGCCACGTCGAGCCGCAAGTCGTCGTGGACCGCTTCCAGCTCCCGCACGTGCCACTCGAGCGTGCTGATCTTGCCAGCTTGGGCCTTTATAGTGGCATTGGCAGCGTACAGTGCGCGCGCTACCTCGACGCCGCGCGTCTCCATGCTGGTGAGCTGCGCCTCCAGCTTCTTCATCTTCATCATGCGTGCGTTAGTGACGTTGCTCGCGCTGTAGAAGGCACTCGTGAGGTCCTCGTTTTCGGTCTTGAGCTTCGTGATACGCGCCTCCGCCCGCGCCTGTAGCTCTGCAAAGGTGTCTGCGCGGTCTTCGGCGTCAGCCAAGAGCGAGCGCAGGTTGGAGGCCTCTCAGTCTGCGTCTTGGACGGTCGTAGCACCGGCGACAGTGGTGATGGTCGCCAGCTCGTCATCAATCTTCTCGTCGGCCTCGCTCTCAGGTGCTGACTCCGCCTTGATCTGCGCTGGCGTCGACGTGCGCGGCTCGATGGAGCTCATGACCGGCGGTAGGAGCGCGATTGCGACGGCCTTAGCGGCAAGTACGAGAGCGCAGCTGACGGCGCGATCGATGCAGTCGGCGCGGTGGTTCACCTTGAGGTGGTTGATGCTGTAAAGGGAGAAGCACAGAGACGCCCATGCTTATCGGTCGGTTGGTGGTTGTCGGTATCGTCGGGGCTCGCGCTGGTGCTTCTTGCAGGCAAATCCACAAGTGAACGCCGCTTAAACGCACTACGTTTTTGCCGCCCCGTCCTGGCTGGAGTCGCCCCTCATCACTAAACGCCCCATGTTGGTTCCTTCCATACTCTGTCACTTCGTATCAGCCCAA
Organism: Phytopythium sindhum; assembly: GCA_023334395.1. Classification (NCBI taxonomy): domain Eukaryota; phylum Oomycota; class Peronosporomycetes; order Pythiales; family Pythiaceae; genus Phytopythium; species Phytopythium sindhum. Next base: position 28,189 of record JAASGW010000063.1, read on the forward strand.
ACGATAACAGGCGGATCACTTGGCCTCCACTTCGGTCATGCCCCTGAAGCGATTGATACGAACATACATCGCTCGTGTGCATCGTCGACGGCTCCTGCGGCGCTCTCGCCCCGCTGTCACAACCTTAACCTTTTGTACCGAATGCGACCGCCTACTCTAGCAGGAAGATGCGGCTGGCGATGTCGCGCACGAGCCAGTCGATGCCGTCGACGAGTCCGGCGCCCGAGACGGCGCTGCAGGACACGATGTTCCAGTGGCGGGTCGAAAACTGCTCCGAGCGCAGCTCCAGCGCGTCCGCGATCTCGGCGGCCGACAGCGCGCCCGGCAGGTCCTGCTTGTTGGCGAAGATGAGCAGCGTCGCGCCCGCCAGTTTCTGCGCATCAGGCACAAGCATGAATATGTCAAGTTAACCAACAGAAGCAGAGATCAGCATCCATTGAGACGGCGAGCGCACCTCCTGCGTCAGCAGCGCCTTGAGCTCGCGCTTGCAGTCCTCGAGGCGCCGGCGGTCCGCGCTGTCGACCACCCACACGAGCCCGTCCGTCTATTGCAGCCACGGTTGTGAGCCACGTAGAGACCATGGAGGAGAGCGAATACAACGCGCCGCACCTGCTCAAAGTAGTTGCGCCAGTACGCGCGGATGGTTTGCTGGCCGCCGACGTCCCACACGTTGAGCTTGAAGCTGTAGGAGGTTCACATCGGGGCATCAGGCCCATACCGTTAGTGATCTCTCTGTAGTGGGCAATAGTGTAGGCACACCACATAGCGAGCGGTGAAACCGCACTCACTCCTTGTACTCGAGCGTCTGGATGTCGAAGCCGAGCGTGGGCGAGATCTCGGTGATGTCTTGGCCCATGAACTTCTTGAGGATCGTCGTCTTGCCGGCGTTGTCCAGCCCCCTACGGCCCACGCCAGCGACCGCCAGTCAGCCATCCAGCCGCACACTAGAACAGCAATGCATGGGTCCAACACACAGCATGAGCACGCGGATCTCCTTCTCCTTCTCCTTGACCTTCTTGAGGATACTCAGCAGCCCCATGGTGACCGCGCTCTTCCTGTAAATGACCAACAGATAACCCAAGCGATCGTCTGAGTCTGTATCTGATCCCATTCCGTCTGATACAGTTGAAGAGCTACAGTACACCTTCCGCGTCGTTTCGGGGGTGCCGCCACTTCGCATCAGTCCCACGCACCTAACACATCCGATGACCAAGGAGATCGCTCGCTCGGCGTCTTCAGCGGGCTTCCAGCCGCCGTCGTTGGGGCTGCCGGCGTTCCCGGCGTCCCGGCGGTCGTGGTGCGGCCGCCTGCCGCCGCCGAGGGAGGAGAACCAGGACGACGGCGCGCACCGGGACAACCAGTCGGACAGCTCGTCACAGAGCGAGCGCGACAGCTGGAGCGTCCACTCGCGAGGTGCCAAGCCCACGACGCTGGAGGAGCTGCTGGACCTGGAGCTGGACGTTCACCTATCGTCGGCCGAGGCGAGAGGCGCGAAGACCGGCAACCAGATCGCGTCCGACGACTTTCGCTTCTCCGACACCAGCGACCTCTCACTCGAGCTGCTGGTACGTAGAAGATCACTGTGCTGTGCTTTGAATTGGTTGACAGCGTGAATTATTACTAACGTGTGGTGCAACGCAGGCTTTACAGAGTCCGCACGGACGGAGCGAGCACTGGCAGGAGAACGAGGACGACCGCACATTCCTTTCGAGAGGCACACTGTTCGAGCCAAAACAGGTGCCATCCCCTATCGACGTGTCTGGTCTGCGAAAAAGTACGCTGTCGTATTCGATAGCACTCAGGGATTCTTGCTCAAGTGTGCCTTCTGATGTGACTATCGCCTAGCATCAAACGTCGACAGCTCGGACGGGATCGCGGACTTGGCCTCCCCAGGCGAGCACGTCCCCGCATTTCCTCCTTCCCCAATACACCATGCAAGCGGCGACGAGTACGGCATGATATCACCGGTTGCTCTGCCCGACTCTCCCGCGTATTCGTCACAGATGCATATCCACGAGGCAGATCGTTCCGAGCGGTGGGGTATGATCCCACAGCTGGAACTTGATGGTGACACCACGGCCGACACCAACGCGAGATCGCCAACAGCTCTGGTCGAATCCAAGACTCGGGCGAAGAGCGTGACCGTGAGCAGACCGCGGCGGCCGCGGCACCGCAGCTCAGCCTCTCCGCCTCGGGCCAACAACGCGTACTCTCGGTCGCCGCCGCGGTCCGTGCACTCGGATCGAAAGCCCAAGGCCAAGCACGGCGGTATCTACTCGCTACTACTAAAGTTCAAGCCGCCCGAGCAGGAACCCGTGCTCGTTGACGACCTGCGCAGCCCCGACCTGGCGTGGCCAGCCCCTGCGTCCGCGGTATGTAGCATTCACAGTCTCCCTTGCATGTCTCCATGCCCACTAACGCTAATGACCTGCGCCTTCAGCAACCGCCGCAGTCGCCGCCGGCCTCCGTCGGCAAGCCGCAGCACGGCGGCATCTACCGCATGCTGCGTCGAGCCGCGTCCCAGCGCTAGCGAGCGCGGGGATCCCGACCTCGGACCTAAGCGTAGCCATCAAGTTGAACCCATCAAGTGAGAATGCATGTGCTTTTCGCGCAGAGGTGGCTTGTTTTCGGGTCCTTCATTCAAGCAACCTTCGGAGCACCTTCGCTTGTCTGCACCTAAGAAAAGCAATCGATCACTATCCGATACGAAGAACGCGGAGGGGACGAGGGACATTGGCGCCGACGCTGCAGCTCGTGGACTTCGCGCTCAACCGCTGCTAGTACAGCGAGATGAACCGAATATTCGGCAAGAAGAAGCCCGAGGCGCCGCGCGTCAACATCTCGGACGTGGGCACCAAGGTGGACGGCCGCATCACGGACCTGGATCTCAAGGTGCGCATCTGCAATTGGGCTGGGGAATTGCGCATTGGAACTGACGGACTTACGCCATGACTGCGGCGTCTGCAGATCGACAAGCTGGACCAAGAGTTGCGCAAGTACAGAGAGCAGGTGCGTCGCATTGATAAACTGTGGTAGCGCAGGTGTACGTCTGACTGACACGAGCGATGGGTTGGATGCAGATGTCCAAGACGAAGGGCCCGGCGGTGAACGCGATCAAGCAGCGCGCGATGCAGACGCTCAAGCGCAAGAAGATGTACGAGGTGCAGCGAGACAACTTGTCAGCGCAGTCGTTCAACGTGGAGCAGGTCGGTGGCGTGCTTCTCTATCGAGTGGAGGCGATGATACTGTGTGCTCATGTGTGTAGCGTGTGCGATATAAAGGCCGCGTTTGCGATTGAGACGTCGCGAGACACGCTGACGACGGTGGCGGCCATGAAGAGCGCTACTGTGCAGCTGAAGGAGGAGACCAAGAAGATCAACATGGACGAGCTGGAGGTAACACCGGGTTTGGCGCTTTGCCGATCACAAATGACGGCGTCTAACGCTCATGTATTCATCGATTGTATGCGCAGGACATGCAAGACGACATGGCGGATCTCCTGGAGGACATGAACGAGATCCAGGAGATCATGGGCCGGTCATACGGGTACGGCTTGCCTACAGACGGTGTCATTGCGACTTCAATGTCCAAATTAACTGGCTATGAATGTTGCGCAGCATTGGGGCGGACGTGGACGAGAGCGAGCTGGAGGCTGAGCTCGCCGGCCTGGAGGAGGAGTGGGAAGCCGAAGAGGAGAGCGCGGCCGCCGAGGCGGAGCAGACCCCATCGTACCTGGCACCGGCATCCCGCCATGACCTCCCAACAGCGCCATCCGGATCCCTGGAGCAACCTGCACGCCGGGCGACGGACGAGTTCGGCCTGCCCATTGCCACGGGCCTGTGAGGCTGTCGGGAGGACGTGCAGGTCTAGATGCGCGTGTATTATGACTGCGATCCATACAACATTGTTATGGCAGTAGTTTGGTTATGGTGGCGTTCATCATGCATATAGCCCACGCCTCTAAGATGCCTGGTTGCATTGGCGTTGGACTCGTATTCTGGGTGCAACTTGTTCCGCCGATGGTGGTGTTTGTCGACGCGCTATACGCCTGGTATACAAATATATTGTATACTGAGTTAAGTAGTGAAGTTAAATAACACGTAAAACCCTACCCTCAGAACCCACTGAAAGCGAGGCGAACGTAGCGGGCTAGGGGTACACCAGCCGGTGACAACTTCAGCCTCGTCGCCGATTGGCGCGCTGCGCAGCCAGCCAATCGTTTCCAGTCCGTTAAACAAGAATCATATTTGACAAGTTATATGTTGTCATAATTAATTAACTACTATAAAACAGTATCAATTCAATAATATTATGCAAGATTATTTACTACCTCAGTTGTGTTGAGGTTTATCCTTCCCAAGGTTTTACACCTGTTGAGGTCGCTCACCCTTAATAACGCCCTTAATAACGCCTATTGAATGCCAACCTCCTGCTGGCGAGAGTGTGGGTCCTCCGCCCTACGCGCCCTCCCTTCCCACGGGGTGCTCCCATTCCCCCCAATCCGCAATTGTTGGTGGTGCGAGCACGCCCAGTTAGAGTAGAGCGGCCACGCACTACGCGCCCTACCTTCCTACCCATTCTTATCCTCGCAGAGCGGTGCGCACCCGACCGACTAACACCCGATCCCCGAGAGAACCGAACATACAAAGATGGCGCCGCGCGTGAAGAAGGAGCGCCGCGGCAAGAAGGAGAGCAAGAAGGCGGCGGCCGAGGAGAAAAAGGCGGCCGAAAAGGCGCAGGCGTTGGAGGGCATGTCGATGGCCGACCGCCTGGCCGAGGAGGGCATCATCGCCACGTGCTCGCACAACGTGCGCTCGGTGCACAAGAACTTCAAGGACATCAACGTACTCAACTTCTCCATCACGTACTTCGGCAAGGTGCTGCTGGAGGAGTGCGACGTGTCGCTCAACTACGGTCGCCGCTACGGGCTCATTGGCCGCAACGGCTCGGGCAAGTCCACCTTCATGAACGTGCTGGGCGCGCGCGGCGTGCCCATCCCGGAGAGCATCGACATCTACCACCTCAAGCACGAGATCGAGGCGAGCGACATGACGGCGCTCGAGGCCGTGCTGTCCGTGGACGAGGAACGCCACAAGCTGCAGGCCGAGGCGGACGAGCTGTCGGAGCAGATGACGGACGAGAACATCTCGGAGGAGGACTCGGAGGCCATCTCGGAGCGCCTCACCGACATCTACGAGCGCCTGGACGAGATGGACGCCGACACGGCTGAGGTGCGCGCGCGCGCCATCCTCTCGGGTCTTACCTTCTCGAACGAGATGATGCAGAAGAAGACGCGCGAATTCTCGGGTGGCTGGCGCATGCGTATCGCGCTGGCGCGTGCGCTGTTCATTCAGCCGACGCTGCTGCTGCTGGACGAGCCCACCAACCACTTGGACATGGAGGCCGTCGTCTGGCTGGAGGACTATCTGTCGCGCTGGAAGAAGATCCTGGTCATGATCTCGCACTCGCAGGAGTTCATGAACGAGGTGTGCACCAACATCATCGACCTGCGCAACAAGAAGCTTACGTACTACACGGGCAACTACGACGTGTACGTCAAGACGCGCGAGGAGCTCGAGGAGAACCAGATGAAGCGCTACAACTGGGAGCAGGACCAGATCAAGCACATGAAGGAGTACATCGCCCGCTTTGGCCACGGTTCCGCCAAGCTCGCCCGCCAGGCGCAGAGTAAGGAGAAGACGCTCGCCAAGATGGTGCGCGAGGGCCTCACGGAGAAGGTGCAACACGAGGCCACAGGCGACTTCAAATTCCCCGACCCGGAGCGCCTGCCGCCCCCGGTGCTCATGTTCCAGAACGTGTCATTCGGCTACCCAGGCGGCAAGCTGCTGTACTCCGGCGTCGAGATGGGCCTGGACCTGGATTCGCGCGTCGCCCTCGTGGGCGCCAACGGTACGGGTAAGACGACACTCATCAAGCTCATCACGGGCGAGCTCGTGCCCGTGTCGGGCAATGTGCGCCCGCACTCGAAGCTGCGCGTGGCGCGCTTCAACCAGCATTTCGTAGACGTGCTGGACCTGACCAAGTCACCGCTCGAGTACTTCCGCTCGCTCTTCCCCAACAAGTCGGTCGAAGACGTGCGCAGCTACCTGGGCCGCTACGGCGTGGCGGGCGAGGTGCAGACGCAGGTCATGGGCCAGCTCTCGGACGGACAGAAGTCGCGCGTCGTGTTCGCCTACATGGCGCAGCAGAACGCGCACATGCTGCTGCTCGATGAGCCGACGAACCATTTGGACATGGAGTCGATCGACGCGCTGGCGCGCGCCATCAACGAGTTTAAGGGCGGCATGCTGCTGGTGAGCCACGACATGCGCCTCATCTCGCAGGTCGCCAAGGAGATCTGGCTCGTCGAGAACCAATCCATCCGCGTGTACGACGGCGAGATCTCGGACTTTAAGATGCGCGTGCGCAAGCAGCTCAAGCTCGCCGACAAGGTCGCCGCCGCCGCCGCCGCCGCCGAGTAGACGCTAGAGCGGCGCGCAGCATGCACAGTTCTCACCTAAACAACTCGTTTTTCGCTTCCATTGTTACCTATTGTCTCCGCTGTGTTTAGTCGTTGCCATCGTCATCGTCTGCCTGGTTGTTGTCCTCGATCGCCAAACGTTCACCATCAACGGAGTGGTCCTGGCCGTCTTGAGCGTGAACGTCCTCTCCGTCGTCGACACTAACGTCGCGATGGTGTTCGTGCTCGTTGTCGTCGTCGTCATCGGTCTCGTCGTCAGCCTCGTTGTCGCCACGGCAGGTGGGAAACAATCGGCGCGCTACGCTTGTCCCCGTCCCACCTCGTCCATCAATCTCGCGGTTTCGATCGCCTGGGATGCGGTCCATGACCATTGACGCGACGGGCAGGCGCCCAGTCTCCTGGAAGATCTGCTGGTACTGCTGCCGCCCGTCGCGAGCCGGGCGACCCAGCGTCACGCTCCACCGCCGCTGTCTGGGATGCAGACTGTCTCTGTCGCGGGGTTCATCGCTGCCCTCACGCTCGTGGCGAAGCGGAGGCTGCATTTGGCTCGGTCGCGCGCGGTTAAACACTCGCATCTGCTGGTTCTCGATCAGCACGCACGCGCACGTAGCGTTCGCGCCCAGCCCGTGGTCCGCCGACGTCGAGAAGAGCGTCACCACACGTGCGGATTGGGAGAGGCTCACGCCCTCGACCGCCGCCTCGTGCGCGCGCAGGATCCGCGAGAACCCGTTCGCGGCCAGGAAGTTGCTGACTGCCCGCGCGCCAAACGTGATGGCCGCGCCGCCGCGCGCACTCCGCCCAAACCCCAGCGCGTCAAGGCCGACATCTTCCTCGCCAGTCTCGCTTCCGCGCACCGGGTCACCCCACAACAGCTCAGAAATCATCGCGCGTTGCTTCTCCTGGTGCGATGGTGAGAGTGGGAGGTTGGAAGAGCGCTGTCTCGAGCCGGTAGAGCCTGGTAACGCGTCCAGAGAAGCGACTGCAGGAAGACGCTGGACCTCGGCAAGCGTCAACGCTGTTTGCGACGTTGTCGAACTTGCTGTCGGCCGCGGAATGCCTCCGTGCACGCAGAACACGTCGTTGTCGATGGTCGCGGCCAGCGGCAGCCGATCGAATGCACAGTTGATCTGATCCCAGAGCTGCCGCCCGCGCACGTCGCCGAACCGCGCGCGGCACTGAGCGAGCAGGCAAGCGCCGCCGTAGATCTCCTCTAAGCCGTTGACTGCTCGCGTCTCGTGGTTGCCGCGCAGGAGGAACACCTTGCGCGGGTGCAACATCTTGAGCGCCAGCAGGTACGCGACCACCTCCAGTGACATGGCGCCGCGGTCGACGTAGTCGCCGAGGAAGAGCAGACTGCCTGCCGATAGAGAGACGCCCAGCGGTTGCCATATCCGGCCAGCGAAGAACGACAGGTCCCGCAGATTGCCGTGGAGATCGCCGAACACGTATGTGGGGCTTGAGAGCGCGAGGCAGCGCGGCTCGGACTGGAGAGTTGCACATGCGAGTGCACTCAGCTCGGCCATGTCGTCGCAGAACGCGAACGAGTAAAAGTACGCGGCGTTGGGCTGGAGATCTCGCTGTTGCTGACTGGAATGGCACGGTGGGCTGAAAGCGTCCAACACGCGCTCGGCGACAGTCTGCGAGTCGCGTAGAGCAGTTCGACCAGCAGCTAAAGGCGGCGTTGAAGCCAGCTTCGTCGATAGAGCCTTGCGGGAAGAGTTGTCTGCGGCGACTAAATGAAGCGAGTCGTACGGAGAAGAGCCGCCACTGTTAATGACCGAGTAGAGCGTTGGTACCAATATGACTGGAGCGGTCGTTCCCGTAGACGCCGTGGCTATCGAGCGAGGAGTAGCGAGGACACTGACACCGAGTGGGGGTGGCATTATGCCACTGTTCCCACTGCTGCGAGTGACATTGCCTGGAGGAGAGTTAGCTGCTCGAACACCCGCCCGCGCTGGTGACTTGGAAGCTACCAGGGTGGTGTTTGCGGCTGCCACCAACTGGTCCTTCAAGTACGCGATCTCCTTGTCGCTCTCGCGCTTGAGCGCTTCCAGAGCTTCACGTAATTTCTGCAATGGGAAAACCAAATGGTTAGTTACGACGCCTTCATCGAGCTTCCACCAAGCGCAAGTAATTCCTCACCTCAATCTCCCGCGCAAGCTGCTGTTCCCGCTCATTGCACGCGTCATGGCACGTGCACTTGGCGTGGACATCCGAGACTACCGGACGATGTCGATCAGGGCTTGATGCCTGGTGATGGTGGTGAGGCGAGAGAACTACCACGGCTGCATCGTCGTCCTCGTCCTGTTGCTGCTGTCCCTGGTGCTGGCGCTCACGAAACAGCGGCCGTTGGTCATGACGAGCCACGTCGATGCTCATGGCAGCACTTCCGTCCGTCAGCAAGCCAAACGACTTCTAAACTTGGCTGGGCTCTCCTTCCTCCACTTCGACTTTGTGTCTCTCTCGCGCCACCGGTCTCTAGTGACTGACGCTCTACAGAGAAAAAAACAAAGTGACGCAGTCGTGCGTTCCTCTGCCATGTTGCAGCGCTGGCGCTCGCGTTAAACACAGGCAGACATGCGCTCGTGTACAACCCCAATCCGCGGGCGGTGGATATGATCCACACCTCTGCTGAGCTAGAGGCTGCGACGGCTTCCGCTGCCAGCATTGTGGCTATTTCTTGGTAAAGGATCGCACCCCAGGCATCAGGGGCGTTGAACGTTCTCGGACCAGACGCACAGCTCAGAAATAGACGAGATCTGCGAGCGCAACAAAAGATCCAACCACATCATCACCAACCGCCCTTTCGGCCTCGCAAGACGCTGGTTGATCGGCCCGATCAGACCCATTCCGCCCGCTTCAGCCCACCGTCGCCGACATGCCAACAACGGTAAAGACTGCGGCCCGAGCGATCACTGTCGCCGCCGCTATCTTCTTCGGACTGTCGCTGGTGGTATCGGCGGGAGTGGCGCGCAGAGCGATCGACTATGACGCGCTTGAGCGTGCGTGGGAAGCCGGAGACGCCTCGCAGGAGCTGCTCTCCGAGGGCGACGAGCAGTTCCGCCACCTGTCGGAAACGTACGAATTGCATCGCATTGATCAGCACCACGACCAGAGTCCTCACGGACTAACGCAGGTGTTGAACCACTTTCCAGCAACGACGCCGATGCCAAGGCGCTGGGGCCGCAGATGATCTTCGTGACGCTTGACGATGATGTCGAGGAACCGCTCGGAGACCTCGCCTCACGCTGGAAAGAGGTAAGGGGGTAAGCCACGCTTGTCAGTTCATGAACAGGACTACTAACACCATGAACCGATGGAAATGCCGTAGATGCTGTGGCTTGGCGGGGTCGACGTCTCCATCTACGAGCTCAGCGCGTCCAAGCTGCTCATTGGGCTGCAAAAAGGAATGTTCGTGGACGATCTGCGGCGGTTTCTGGGCAAGCAAGCACACGCCAAAGAGTACGAGTGGAACGGGGGGACGTACGCGATCAACAGCGGAGCCAAGGCTCGGAAACAGCAGCGCAAGATGACCAAGAAGCGGAAGGCAGCGAAAGCTGCCAAGCAGCACGAGCACTCTTTCCACACGCAAACCGAACTGTGATCCGTGTTGCTGACGAAGCTCTGCTCCATGTCAACACGAGCTTCTTCCTTCTTCTCCCTCTGGATCCAACTCGTCTCGATTCTCAGGAACGCGCTTCGCTGTTCTCTTCACATCCCAACCTGCCAAATGGAACACCTCATGCGCTCGAGTGCTCGCTCTTGACGTTCTCCAGGAGCGGCGCCAGGGTCTTGTTACGCTTGATGTTCTCGAGCATCGCAGCGAACTTGGAGTGAGCTTCGGTGTCGCGCACGCCACTGATGGCGTCCACGGCACGCAGTGCGCTGCGGATCAGGTCCTTCACGCGCTCGACCTCGGGACCCACTTGGTCTTCCTTCACCTTCTTACTCAGCGTCTTGTCAAGCGGCTCGAGCAGCACGTCCAGTGCTCCCACGACCGATCCGGGCTGCACACGGCAGATCTTGATGAGAATCTGGTGGCTCAGCAACTGAATGTCATCCTGGTCGCGCAGCCCGCGCTGCAGATGCGGCAGCAGCAGCGCAATGTCCACCTGCTGCGGCAGCACGTCCAAGAGCGTGTCGACACACGCGTAGGCCGCCTTGCGCAGCGGCAACCCGTCGTCCACCTTGTGTTTGAACGGACCAAGATCGACAACGCGCTCCAGCTTAACCTCAGTCGTCGTGAGCAGCACCGGGAACACGCGCTCGCGAACGTATGGGGCAAGGTACACGGCGTGGTGGTGCGCGGCAGTGTTTACCACCAGCAGCGCCGCGCGGCGCACACCCAGATCTTCATCCTCGAGCGCTGCAAGGAATGGCGCAATGTTCGCAAATAGCGCACTGCTCGTCGAGCTCGACGACGCCACCGACGTCGTCGTGAGCGCGTACTTGAGGCTCGTGACTGCCGTCCATCGCGTACCGACCATGTTCGACGCGCACAGCTCCGTGATGATTGGCATAAGCTTGTCACCGTCAGTAACCGCGAGCTTGCCAAGGCACTCCGCGACCATGTTGCGCACGCCTTCTTCCTCACGCTCGCTCAGCGTGCGAAGCACCGGGAGCACGCGGTCCACGTACTGCGCAAACCCACGTGAAGAACTAGCTGCGTGGTCGACGATCACTTCACGCAGCGAACTGAGCAGAAGGTACGAGTTCTCGCCCTGCTCGAGTTTGACGATCACTGTCTCGAGGTACATGCTCATGTTGCCGACGCAAATGCTGCCGAGAGCGTACGCCGCAGCAGCCTTGACCTCTTCTGGCGAGCCAGTAAAGCACTGCAGCACAATATCCTTCACGTCGGCGTGTGCGCTCAGGCTCACATGACGACCAAACTCGCCGAGGCAATACAGCGACAAGACCGTCGCACTCTTGTCAGTCTCGTTCTGCTGCTTGATGTCTCCAATGAACTTAGCGAAGGCCGACTGGCGATCACCGTCGTTGGTCGTTGCGACGCAGATCGCCGCAACACAGCGCGCGACGTTCAGCACCGAGTGCTTCGAGCTCTCAGCTTGAGGCACCATGAGAGATCTGAACAGATCAGCAAAGCCGCTGCCCGGCGAGTTGAGCTTGGTAAGTTGGGCGAAGAAAACCTTCAGCGCCTCGAGAGTTGGTCCCTGCAGCATCGAGCTATGAGACAAGGCGAGCGCATTCGGCTGGCACTTACCCAAAATGGCGTCAGTGGCTGCCACAGCAGGGCAAACCACGAGAACGTTGGACACCAAGTGAATGCCGAGACGACACAGCTGCAAATCCACATCCACGAGCAGTGACGACGCCTCCGCGACGACTTCACCCAGCAGATCCTGCTTCATCTGCTTCCCCTTGTGCACAACAAGGTCATTGAGCGTGTCGAGAGTGGCCTGCTTCAGCGCACGCGACTGCTGCCGAAGGAGATCCGCCAGCAGCACCGTGCACTCTTCCAGGATCAGCCCCATGTCCAGATCCAGCTTCGAGCGTGCAATAACGCCAATCGCCTTGATACTCTGGACGCGAGTAATCTCGTTCTTGAGGCGCTCCATCAAGAGCGGGTAGATTTCTGCTTTACGCGAGCTGAGCACGTCACCTGTGTGCACATACACATGATCGAGTCAGAAGCTGACAGTTATCAGCCATGCATGGCAAAGCATCAAGTGCTTACCAAAGATAGCGACAATTTGGCCCATGCTGCTGATCGCAGACTCCTTGATCGCCTGATCAATGTCATGAGCCTTCAGACTGGGCAACACCGCTTCGAACAGCGGTACCGCGTGCGCCGTGTAAGTCGTGTCGTTAATTTCTGGTCGGATGATGCGCACAATCGACTCGATCAGGTCGAGCGCCTTCGCCACCGTCTTGTACCATTCGTCCCTGGCGGAGCGAATGGCAATGTCCACCACCGCGCTAATGTGGCTACGGAAGGGCCCAACGTTGTGTGTGTCGATCAACAGACGCAACAATGAAAGCGCGTCGAGCTTCAAGTCCGAGTGCTTGTCCGATGCCGCGTGGAGGACATTCGGAAGAAGCAAGTCGACATATTCGCCCAGCTTTCCAGGCTGTACCATCGCCAACTCGCTCAGTAGTGCGAGCACAGCGCATCGCGACTGGACCGACGCCTTCGGACCAAACTGCTTGTTGGCACCGACGATAATCAGCTTCACGCGCTGATCCAACTGGGCCAGGCACCCGTCATACGTTGGCGGGTGCTGTACAGCGACAAGTCCTCCGTTCGCGCCTGGAATGCGCTTGCGAGTCTCACGAAGAAGGTCCGTGAACACACCAAGCACGTCGATGCGGACGTTCTCCTCGCGCTCTTTAAATCGCGAGATCAGTGGCTGGCTGCACTTGACGTAAAACTCCTCCAGGATTTCCGGGCGCGTGGTGATGATGGCCGCCAGCACGCGCAACCCCGCGCGACGCACCTTCCAGCTCGTGTCGTCGTCGTCGCTATAGTCGCCTTCCTCTTCACTGTATTCCTCCTCGTCCTCGTCCATCGGCTCGTCTTCATCCGCCGAATCGCCATAGTTGTAGTTGGGATCGTACTGAATAAACTGCATCACGAGCTGGATGATCTTCTCAAGGTGTGGCGTGATCTCGTTGTGACAGCGGATCACAAACGCCTCAAACGCCTGGAAGCAGTTGCTGCGCAGTTCATCTGACGACTCGTTTTGCATCGACTCGTCGTCCGGCTCGCCGCAGAACTGGACCAAAATGTCAATCACGGCGTCCAGGTGGCGCCCAAGGCGATGCCCGGCCGTGCGCGAGAGCGTGCCGGTCGTCTGGATCAGCGTGCGGACGTCCGCCGAGTCGTTCGATTCGCGGATCCCCTTGATAAGATGCTCCACAAGCCGCGTCACCAGCACATCCGAGGCCATGACGCCCAGTGAACCGACGCAGGCGGTCGCGCGCTTCCGCACGAGCGGGGACGCGTCGACCAGCTGGATCATGAGCATGTTCATGATCGTCTCGTGCTCGGTGGAGATATCGCGGCCGAAGCGGCGGAGCAGGTCCGTGAGGATATCCAGCGTCTCGGCCTTGACCGCCGGGTCCTTGCCCTTGCCCAGCCCGGCCAGCAGCTGCGAGCAGACGTTGGTCGCCACGGCCGCGCCCGTGGACTGCGACACGTCCGACACGATCGTCTTGAGCCCGATGGAGTAGATGTCGCGCAGCTCGGGCTTGCCGTTCAGAATCAGGTCGCACAGTTTGGCGCTGATATCCGCCACCTGCGAGACCTGCACCTTGGTCACCAGAATGCCGAGGCTGCCGCCCGAGAGGGGGAATTAGGAAGACGAATCATGTAGTAAGAGGGGTAAAAGAAGAGCGAGACGCACCACTTCACGGCGATTGACTGCACGTCGTTCGACTTGTCGTCTAGCTGCTTCAACACCGCCGCACAGACCCTGGATAACAAGGCGGCACAGAGACACGCCCCGCCATTGTCAGCTCGCCATGACGTACAGGAAGGGGAGGCGCGCGCGGCAGACAGACGCCTAGCTACACTCACTTGGACTCGAGGTACGGACCCAGATCCGCGTTCTTGTTGAGCTCTACGCACAGATCCGACGTCGCCATGTAGCGCTCATCCTTGTCAAAATCCGTCGTCTGCGGGCGGACGCACGAGGCGAACAGCAAAGCCACGCGTGTGAGCGTATGAGTATATGGACGGCATACGATACCGTCGGGAGGCGCACCTTGTCCAGCAGTTGCGCGATCTTGTCCTCGTTGCCGTGCATCTTGCCGCTGGTCGTCCTTTCCGATCGCCTCCGCTTCGACTTTGGTCGAGAACGGAAGCTTCCAGGGGAGGGCGATCAAGTGCAAGGCTGGGTTGACGAGGACCGGCGCCCTAGTTTAGATGTGAGGTACAGTAAAATTGGAAGATCTAAATAAAATAAGGTAAGACACACTATCATCTAGAAAGCGACCAGCACTCTGCATTATTGGCTTCAACTGCTGCGTTGGCGCAACGACTGCATCGGTTCCTCTCCGCAGTGCATGCATTGACCAGCGATCAGTGTGCATGTCCCTGCAAGTCACTATTCGCAAAGCCACGTATGATCGGCGCACATCCGTCCACCCGATGCGGTTGGTGAACGACCAGAGGACGCCAGCTCTAGGCACAACACGACGCCCACCAGTCACACAAACCATCGAGCCCCACACGCTGCCGTCCTGTGCCGTCACGTCAGTGAATCAAGGGAGTCTTTCCTGCTTCGCATTCCTCTAGCGTTGCTGGCCACCATCGCACGCTGTAGAACTCACTTCAACGTCACCAGGCGAAAGATTCAACGGTACCCTGCATGTGGTACACCCGTTTGCGCAACTTCTGCCATCTAAGTCCTCTATTCAGGACTCAAACGGTACCCTACCCCTCTGTATGGGCGAACGTTCTTCTGGTGGGCGGGTGCGTGTCATCTCCAGTAAAGTTGCTTCAAAGTTGCTTGAGTCACCGTCGCACGTCGCCCCACCCCCTCTCCGCTCCTCCTCTTCCACACAACGCGCTGCCCATTTCATCTTACGGTTCCACCGGCTCGGATCACCGGATCCTCCGCCGCTCCCTCTCCTCCTCCTCCTCCTCCTCTCTCTGTAACCCAGCCATGGTGCAGTACCGCAGCACCCGCGGCGGCATGCGCGGCCTGTCGTTCGAGCAGACCGTGCTGACGGGCCTGGGCGCGGACCGCGGACTCATGGTGCCCGAGGTGGGCCAGTTTCCGACGCTGCCGCCCAACGCGCTCGAGGACTGGGCCAAGCTGTCGTACCAGGAACTCGCGGTGGAGGTCATGCGCCTGTTCATCGACGAGAGCGAGATCTCGCGCCAGGATCTGGCCGCGTTGGTGCACAAGAGCTACAACGAGAGCACCTTCCGCCACCCGGAGACGGCGCCCGTGGTCAAGGTGACGGACCAGCTGCTGGTGCTCGAGCTCTTCCACGGCCCGACCTTCGCCTTCAAGGACATTGCGCTGCAGTTCCTCGGCAACCTATTCGAGTTCTTCCTGCAGCGCAAGAACGCCGCCAAGCCCGCGGACGAGCCGGCGCACAAGATCACGGTCGTGGGCGCCACCTCGGGCGACACGGGCAGCTCGGCCATCTACGGCCTGCGCGGCAAGGAGAACGTCGAGGTGTACATCCTCTTCCCGCAGGGCCGCGTGAGCCAGATCCAGCAGCGCCAGATGACCACGGTGCTCGACGCCAATATCCACAACGTGGCCATCAAGGGCACGTTCGACGACTGCCAGGCGATCGTCAAGGATCTGTTCGCTGACGCCGACTTCAAGGCCAAGTACAACCTGGGCGCCGTCAACTCGATCAACTTCGCACGCATCCTCGCGCAGATCGTGTACTACGTGTACGCGTACTTCCGCGCCAAGGAGCTGGGCGTCGAGGAGGTATCCTTCTCGGTCCCCACGGGCAACTTCGGCGACATCCTCGCGGGCTTCTACGCCAAGAAGCTCGGCGTGCCGCTCGGCAAGCTCGTGGTCGCCACCAACGAGAACGACATCCTGCACCGCTTCTTCTCCACGGGCAAGTACCATCGCTACGCCATCGAACACACGTCCTCACCCTCCATGGACATTTGCGTCTCGAGCAACTTCGAGCGCTACCTGTTCGCTCTCAGCGGCGAGGACCACGACGTACTGCGCGAGTGGATGGTCAACTTCGAGAAGACGGGCGAGCTCACAATCGAGGGCGAGCTGCTCGCCAAGGCGCAACGCGAAATGGGCTCGTACGCGGTGTTGCAGGACGAAGTCAGCCG
Organism: Phytopythium sindhum; assembly: GCA_023334395.1. NCBI lineage: Eukaryota > Oomycota > Peronosporomycetes > Pythiales > Pythiaceae > Phytopythium > Phytopythium sindhum. Next base: position 44,457 of record JAASGW010000063.1, read on the forward strand.
CACCATCAACGACTTCAAGACGGTGCATAACTACCTGTTCGACCCGCACAGCGCCATCGGTGCCGCCGCCGCCGTGCACTACGGCGAGGAATTCCTGGCCAACAAGCCCAAAGACGCCGTTGTGGTGGTGGGCACTGCCCACTACGGCAAGTTCCTGCCCGTCGTGTCCAAGGCGCTGGGCGTTGCCGAGACGGCAATCGAGCAGCACCCGATCCTGAAGGCGCTCGAGGTGCTGCCCACGCGGCTGTCTGTCGCGGACAACTCCAAGGCGGTCGTCGCGGCGCTCATCAGCGGCAAGGCCGTCAAGAAGACCACGACCAAGACCGTCAAGGTTGGTGGCAGCGTCTCCGCTGCGACGGAGGCCAAAGCGCCGGCCGGCTGCCCGGGCTGGCGTGGCAGCCTGCCCAAGGCGTCCAGCCCGTACGCGGTGGCCTCGCTCGTTGCTGCCGCCGCCGCCGTCGCGTACTTCGTCGTCAAGCGGACGTCAAAGTAGATTGATCCTCTTCCTGCTTGTCCATTGCCCGTCGGAGTGGGTAGAGAGGGACTGCATGCACGCTATAATAGATTTCAACGCATTTGGTGAAGATGATGGCGCGACTGACATGCACATGCTGCCACTACCCAATGGCTAAGTTTGCAGGCTCCATTTCGACGCAGAGATCCTTTAGATATGTACGCTATAAAAATAATTCCTCGCCTTGCTGGTCCCCAGCACCTTTGCAGCCCCATGTTCACTTCCCACTACACACCCATTCGGGCGAGCCGCCTCATATCCCCACGTGGCCGCGTACGCCATCCAAACGAGCCCACGCATCAAAGGATGGAGCACGTGATGCCCGTACACACGCCGCACTGCGTCGCCTGGTTCTGGGCCAGGAACACCTTCTGATGCTGCAGCTGCAGCGTCTCGCGCGTGACTGTGACGCGCGCTGCACCGCTGCCGCCCGCGCTCACGGGGCCGGCGGGCCGGAACGAGTGCTGCGAGGGTTTGGCGGGTTCTTTGGGCGCGAACGAGATGCGCTCCTTCGTGTACTGGTTCTCGTACGAGTACTCCCCGGGCCTTGTCCGCGAGAGCACGCGCCGCCACCCGGGCGGGAGCTTAGCGATCTTCTTCTGGTCGCTGGGCGACAGTAGGCGGCCGACAGGCACGATGAGCTTCTTGAAGGCGTCGACCACGTTGGTCGCGTCCAACGCCGAAGTTTCGAGGAACTCCATCGAGTGCTTGGCCGCGAACCGCGCCGCCTCGAGCGTCGACACCTGCCGCGTCTCTGGCTGGTGCGCGAGGTCGCACTTGTTGCCCACGAGGAGGAGCACAAGATTCTCGTGCGCGTGCTCGTGCACCTGTCCGAGCCATCCCGTCACGTGCTCAAACGAGCTGCGGTTCGTGATATCGTAGACGATCATGGCGCCCACGGCGTTGCGGTAGTACGCGGCCGTGAGCGACTGGAAGCGCTCCTGGCCCGCCGTATCCCAGATCTGCGCCTTGATGCGCCGGTCGCCCACACGGATCGTCTTAGTCGCGAACTCGAACCCTGGCGTCGATACACGCGTTAGCAGCAGCCATCATAGTCACGGTCACAGGCGGCGCGCCAGCACTCACCGACGGTCTGCACGCTGTTGGGCTGGTACTTGTTCTTGGTGAAGCGCATCACGAGGTTGGACTTGCCGACGCCCGAGTCGCCGATCAGCACCACCTTGAGGATGTACTGCTGCGACGTCGGCGTGCCGCCCGGGGACGAGCAGCGCGGGCTGCTGGTCGCCGACGCCGACCCGCCCGCGTACTGGCGGTGGTGGAGCCCGTCCCCGGTGCCCGTGGGGCTCTCCATCCGGTCCTGCACGCCGAACACGCTCGAGCTGTTGGAGCGGCGCATATCGCCGCCCCCGTGCCGCATCATCTTCTGCTGTGCCACCTGCTTGGCCGTGATGTACGACTGCAGCGAGTCGCTGCTACTGCTGCTATTGCCGCGGTCCGCGTTCTCGTCGCTGCGCTCCGGCGGCAGCTCGGGCGCTGTCGCGCGCGCGTAGTGCGCCATCTCGTTCCTATCCCGTGCGCGTCTGCGAGTGCGGGAGAAGCCGCGGTGATCTCCAAGCCCCCTGGTGTGTCACTTCCAAGTCGAAATCGAACCGGTGCGACAGTTCTGAACACGCCGGCGCGCCGAGAATACCGCCGCGCTGTCCGACGGAGAAGGAGGTGGCGAAGACGACGAAGGCGACGAAGAAGAAGGCCAGGGTGCGGAGTGGGAGTTGAAGCCGTGCGCAGAACGTTCGCCGTCGCTCGCGCCGCCTGTCGGCCGGTCGCTTTTCTCTGCCTGCGCGCGGAGACGCTGGTGATGGCAGTGAGGGCGGCGGATCGCGGTCGAGTGACTTGGATAGAGTATGGGAAGGACGAAGTACCAGGTGCACCCGAACAGTGGCGCGCGTCTGATCGCACTGGAGAATATGCCGACAAATCAGGCGAAATATTCAGACAGAAACGCACTTTAGCGGGCAGATACGGTGGACGCGCCATGTTGAAGGGCGACCGACCAATGCCGATGCCAAAGATCCAACCTGGTGGCGTATGTGGATCCGATGGACGCGGACGGCTCCCAGGTGGTCGGTTCATCGGAGGACGCGGAGGCGCCAACCGAGGCGTTTTCTGTGTCGTGGGTGTTTCTCTCGTTCCCTCCAGTCGAGCAACGTCATCGTCGCTGGGTGGGAGGGACGTCGTACAGGTCGGATGCGCTGCGTTGGCCGCGTTTGGCAACGGCATGATGTGTTACGGGCAGTGGGGCGGGGTGGAGCTTTTTGGTGTGGGTCTGCTTGTTTATGCGGCCGCGTGATGTGGTGGATCGGACTAAGGCAGCGACCCTGTAGTTTTCTTGTGTGTCTTGGAGCCGTGTCGCCTGCGGCTGGTGGTAGACGTCGCATTGTAGTCATGGATGAGTGAACACGCCTGCACAGTAGATCCTCTATTTCCAGCCACAATAATACAAATAAAAAATGCCAGGCAATCAATGATTGAGCGGAAGTTAACAACAGAGTTGTACCACTTTCCCGTAACAATTTATATAATTTGTTCTAGGTTATGTGAAGGGAGTGGGGGCTGGAAACGGAGGATAGACTGTACAACGACAATCGAAGGATCGGCGGAGCGATTCCATCTCATTGGGCATGTTCACTATGACCCACAGCTCGCGGATATCTTTATTCTCAACGGATGACGGAGCACGAGACGGACCAACACTCATGATCTGCTCTTCTCATCATCGCGAAGGGGGGCGATCCCCTTCAACGTCCTTCGCCACTTCCTAATCATGACGCGGCAGACAGCAGCGATCGCGCTCATGAGTCCCCGTCGGCGGTCGCCTCGACTCGCGGCATCCAGTGTCACGGTCACAGCGGTGGCGACCCGTGTGACCTCGAAGACGATCAAGAAGCCGAACCGTGGAGGAGCGACCAAGCGCATGGTGGCGTTCCTCCGCGGCGTCAACATGTTCGGCGGCGTTCACAGCATGGCCGTCATTCGGGACGCCCTCACGAGCGACGGGCTCGCCAACGTCGCCACCTTTCTCATCAGCGGGAACGTCGTGTTTGACCTCCCGCGGTGCAAAAACACCACGCCCGCGAGCCTCGAGCGCCGCATTGAGCGGGTGCTGCGCGCCACCTTTGAGCAGGAGATCCCGGTCTACGTGCGCTCCATGCGTGACATGCAGTACGTGTTGAAGAAGCTGCAGCCAGCGCCTACAACCTCCTTCTACTTTGGAATGCTCAAGCGCGAGCCCACACCTGAGCAGCGGAAGGCGATCGCTGAGGCGGCGTCCGACACGGACGACGTCCAGTTCCTGGGCGCGCAGTTCGCGGTGCATGCGGCTGACCCCAAGCGCTCGGTCATCTACAAGTCGTCGCTCGAGAAGACCCTGGGCGAGCGCGTGACGGTGCGCAAGGTCAGCACGTGGACGCGCCTCGTGAACAAGTTCGGCAGCGATAGCGGCGGTGTGTCTGGGTAGGGAGGATCTTGTGCCACTTTAGCAGCAAAGCCGGCGGATCCGCAATCCGGAAGGTTTTGTTGCCGTTGTGTGCGCGTACACCAGCTATGCCCATCAACATGACTGCGTGTGAGCTCTTCCAGGGCGGGTTTCTATGGGTTTGCCGTGATGACTGGTCGCTCACTTCTGGATTAGACGCCAACCACACGGTGACGGGGTCTCCAATGCCGACGACTCGGTCGCGGTCGCGCCAGACGGCTGTCGACACTGCTGAGAATGCCAAGAGTGCATCAGATGCTTCTGTGGACAGCCTAGACACTCGTGAGCGACTTTTGAAGCGCGCCAAGCGAGATGCTGCTGGTCCCTCGAAAGCGAGGAAGGTGACCGCTACCGCAGCGACTGGTGAGCGGCCGTTGTTCGCATTCCTCCGCGGCGTCAACGTCGGTGGGCGGACGCACAGCATGGCGTCCATCGCGCGCGCGCTGACGACGGCGGGCTTCGCGAACGTGTCGACGTTCCTCGCGAGCGGCAACGTCACGTTCTTCCCTGACGGCGCCGACGAAAACGCGTCACTAGCCGACGTGGAAGCGCGAGTCGAGCGCGTGCTGGCCGAACTCTTCGGCGCGCAGATCCCAGTGGTCGTGCGGTCCATGGACGACCTCGAGCGCATCAGCGGCGCCATCACCAAGACCGCGACCGCAATCAACGTTGTGCTGCTCAAGCACGCGCTCACCGCGGAGCAGCGCGAGACGCTGACGGCGCTGTGCACGCCCGCGGACGAGTTGGAGGCGCTCGAGAAGGAGTTTGTGTGGTACGCCAGCACCAAGATGAGCGAGTCGCCGCTCTTCAAGCTGTCCTTCGAGCAGCAGCTCGGTGTCAGTGCCGCCACCGTGCGCACCGCCAACACCCTGCGCCGCCTGCTCCAGCGCACCAGCACCAACACCGCCGCGCAGTAAGGCGGCGTTGAAGTCTTCGATAAAGTACCCAGAACATCAATAAAGACTTCCCATTTGTGAGCGTTTGCACGCCTTGAAAAAGTATACAATACGGAAGCGGGTGTACCGCAAAAGATCCCACTTCTCATTTCACCTAAGTTCACCTAATAAAGTATCCATCACACAGCATTTACCTATCAGATCTTGATCATTGCAGTTTCGTGAAGGTATCCGGCTACGCGGTGTTTATCAGGTGGGTGCCCTTTCTCTTCTCCTATACTGAACGTCAGTCAAAAGTACGAAAGAACACGCCCACACACAATCACAAGCAGCGAAGATGGCGGAAGAGGCCGCTGAGGTGCCGGGCGTCGGCGTCTTCCTGGGCTCGCGGCGCTCGGCGGTGGCGCTGCTGCGGGGCAGAGGCCGCGCAGAGCTCGTCGCAGACGCGGACGGGCGGCGTTGGACGCCCAGCTGCGTGGCGTGGGACGCACAGGGCCGCGTAGTGGTGGGCTGCTCGGCGGCGGAGCGCGCGCGGTTCAACCCAAAGAGCGTCTTCTTCGACGTGCATCTGCTGCTCGCACGCGCGTTCGACGACCACGAGGTGCAGGCGCTGGCGGCGCGCGTGCCCTACGACATCGTTGACATCGACGGCAAGCCGCACGTGGCCGTGACCACCTCGCAGGGCGAGTGCCAGGCCATGGCGCCCGAGCAGGTGCTGGCGCTGCTGGTCGCGCGCCAGAAGCAAATCGCCGAGGACTTCCTGGGTCACGAGGTGCGCGACGTTGTTGTGACGCTGGCCATGGCGCTGAACGACCGCCAGCGAGAGGCCATCAAGGCCGTCGGGCGCGACGCCGGGCTGAACGTCATTCGCGTGTGCACCGGCGCGACCTGCGCCTGCATCGGCTTCAGCGGCTCGCTCACCGCCAGCGTCGACACGAAGGAGCACCTGCTCGTCGTCGTCGCGCGAGACGGCGACTGCGTTACTACTACTACGACCATCATCTTCGAGGAGGACATCTACGAGGTGATCGGGACCAAGAACCTGGACGCGACAGTACTCCCCAATACGAAGCAGTCGCTGTTTGAGCACGCGTTGCAGTCCGTGGACGCGATGCTGCAAGAAAACTGCAAGAAGCGACAGGACATCGAGGACGTGTACGTTGTCGGCGACTGGGATTGGGATGCCGACACAAACGTCTCCAAGTGGATCCTGGAGTATACCGGCAACCCGGCCGCGAGAGTCCGCATTGAAGCACCCGATGCCTTCGAGGCGGCGCGCGGGGCGGCCATCGTTGCGCACAACTTGAAGAACTCGACGCCAAACGTCGAAACGCTTTGTATGCTCAACTTCTTCCTGTTGTCTATGGGAGTGGAGACGGCAGGCGGCATCTTGACGCCCGTTGCGCGACGAGGGATGACGATTCCAAGTGTCAAGTCACGAGTATTCACGCCACTCCACGAGCTGCAGTCCAGCGTTGTCATCAAAGTATTTGAAGGAGAGAGGGTCTGGGCGACACACAGCCGATGTCTTGGCCAACTGGAGCTGCACAACCTTCAGCGGCGGTCCGACAATCGTCTCCCGCAGATCAAGGTGACGTTTGACATGGACTACATGGACAATCTCGTGGTGTTCGCGGAAGAGCTCGGGACCAACAACAAGGCGCAGTTCAGCTTGTCTGAGATCGAGCGACGCCTGTCGATCGACCGTATCAACGAGATCCGAAGCATTGCAGACCAGCACGCCGAAGAAGACACGATGGTGCGCAACAGCCTCAGTCTGTGTGCGAGCGTGGACGAGTACCTTTCGCGGGTCACGGCGTACGCGTCTCGAGTGACGGACGAGTATGGCCTCGTGCCTGCCTTCACGAGCAATTTGATGGGCGCACATCCGGACGAAGACGACTGGATCCGACTGGAAATGGCGTCGGCAAGCAGTACGATACTGGACGACCATGTGCGCGGTGTGCCCGATACAAAACCTGCCGCAGTCGTCGATGGGACTGACACGGACATGGTGGGGATGGACAGCTGTGTCTGCAGCTGAGCAGCGTGGTCGAGATTTTAATATGGCAGCACCGGGGTGATGCGGATGCAGCGAGAATGGTCGTTGGTCTTGAGCGTCGCTGGCGCTTGGACAACGAAGGAGGCGAGAGAAGGAGCGCATTGTAGCGGTAACACTAACAAGAGTAACAAGAGAAGCAATTCGCTCCTTGGTCGTCCGTGGTGCAGAACTTGATTGATCCTAGAGCATCTCGATCCATCTCGAGTACAGCGCTTCTTCCCGATCGTACTCGCTCGAAAAGAGGCCAACCAAGGGTGCGGTGGCTTCCTCATGATGAGCTTCTTCATGTACAGAAGCGGCATCGGTGTCCTCGCTCGCTGCAGCGCTATCAATGTCCACGCTCTTGTCTGCTTCGCTAGGTAGCGTCTGTTGCACACTGATGTGCTCTGTCTTCGCTTGTCCTTGATAGCCGATCCGAACGTCTTGGCCACTCGGCTCGTCCTCTGATGAAGACGCGGTGTAGGCGAAGATCTCACGGGGCACTGGAGACGGCAGTTCGTGAACCTCCATCTTAAAAACTCGGCCGAGGAGCTGGATGCCTTCGACCTCGCGCTCGGAGAGCAGCGTCACCGCGATCCCGTGCTCATCCACCACGCCATGACAACAGTACAGGTTAAGGCAACAAAGCGATACTCGTGAAGCTGACATGCAGAGTGAGACGAGGAGTCATGCCCAGAGGCAACAGCAGTGCGTCATAAAGGATATCTTTCCGCCAAAGCGTCCGGTGCGTCCGACTCGGTGAAGATACGTCGCAGGGTCTCTCGGCAAGTCCAGGTTGACCTACCATCCATCGAGTATCCAGAGACCCTGTTAGTGCGATCATCACACACAACTTGCACGTCTGATGGAGCAAGACGTGCATACCACAAAGTTGACCTTGTCGACGTCGATGCCCCGCGCTGTCAGGTCCGTGGACACCAGCACCCGCGACCGGAACGCGCGGAAGTCCTCCATGACCCGGAGCCGCGTCTCCTGCGTCTGTGAGCCCGTGATGCTCGCGGCTGGCCAGCCCTGCGAGCTCAGGGCCGCGGCGAGCGCCTCTGCGGCCAACTTGTCATTGCAAAACACGATACACTGCGAGAAGACGATGTCCGCGAGCAGCGCGACCAGCTTCACGATCTTGGTCTTGAGCTGCAGCGCAGGATTTGGTTGCGACGCGCCGCTGCTGGAAACCACGCTGTAGAACTGCTTGACTCTACGCAGCCAAAGCTCTGGTTTGTTGATCCGCTCGCGCTCCTTCAGCAGCGACAGGTCGCTCGCGGAAGCGATGAACTCGACGGTGACATCGTCTGGGCCTCGAACGCGGACGATCTAGTGCAGGCTAGTCAGCTTGTGGAAGTCATCACAGTATAAGCCATCACACAGTCTCCACCTGGGGTGTTCGCATCAATCCAGCGACTGATTCGAGCTGGTCCGCCGTGAAAGTGGCCGAGAACGCGAGCGTCTGCGTGTACGCGACGACGCCATTAGTCCAATGCGCATTGGTCTCCCAGGAATCGATCGCTGTACCTGTCGGCGCTCCGGCAGCGCAGACACGATGTACTGGATCTGTCCTCGCGCACAAGCTCATTATTCACAGGCCGAACCTCTCATTGCACCACTTGCAACGCAGCCGCGCACGCTACCTCCTTGTCGAAGTCGTTGGCCATGAGCTTGTCCACTTCGTCCAGCACGAACAACCTCAGCGAGTGGCACGCGAACGAGCGCTGCTCGATCAGCGCCTTGACGCGACCCGGTGTGCCCACGACGATGCTGCAGCCGCCCTGCAGCTTGCGCTGGTCGTGCGCGACCGGCAGCCCGCCGATGCACGCGCAGACGCGACACTCGGGCCGGAACTGCGCAATCTGGCGCAGCACCACCTCGATCTGCACCGCAATCTCCCTCGTCGGTGCTAGGATCAGCGCTACAGGTGTGCTCCTCAGCGCTGCCGCGCTGTTCGCGCGCTGCTGCGTCTCCTGGCGGCGGATGGCCAGCTCTACGGCCGCGACGCCGAACACCGCCGTCTTGCCCGTGCCCGACTTGGCCTGTCCGATCACGTCGTTGCCGAACAGCGCCACCGGCAGCGCACGCAGCTGGATGGGCGACGGCTGGCGGAAGCCCATCGCGTCCAGCGCGCGAGAGACGTCTGCGTGTAGCGGCAGGTCGCGGAAGGCAGGCGCCGCCATCGTCGTCATTCTACTCGTTGGATCGGCGAGATTTGTCGAAATGCGACTAAAATTGGTCGAATTGATGGTTTCAGAAAATATTGAATTATTCGTACGTAGTTTGTAAATCAATTATTCGTTTAAGGGGAGGATTCTATTACGCAACCGTTGAACATTTTCTCCGTCGAAATAGAGCCCTCTGTTACCCTTTCCGTCCTTTCTCGGGGGTAACCCTCCCCTTCTGGCACACTGAAAAAAGGGCCCACTGCCCACATCCGCCACTTCGTCCGCCCCAGCCTCGCGTCCGTCGGAGTGCGCGCCTTCCTCGCCGTCCTGCGCCCCGTACCCTCCGTTCTCCCGTGCGGACGAGTTCTCCGTTCTCTGGCGCGTCCGTAGAGGTCTCTCTCGCGCTTGACGGGCGTCTAAAACCTTGCCTCTCTCTCTAACTTCAGGCGGTATGGGCAACAACGCGAGCGCCGGCGCCTCGGGCGGCAGCGGCGGCGGTCTGTACGACGGGCGCTTCTTCGCGGGCCGGCGCGTGGAGTTCACGCTGGCCAACTTCCGCCAGCTGCACGCGCAGCTGCTGGACTTCGAGCGCCTGCCGGCCTCGGAGATCGTCGAGCTGCTGCGCGTGCTATCGGAGTTCCTCATCTACTCGGACCAGCACCGCGGCCGCGGCGCCGACGCGGCGTCACCGAACGTCGCGGGGCAGGAGTCGTACAGCGCCGCGTCCTTCTTTGACTACTTCGGTGAGAAGAACGTGCTCGCGCTGCTCGTGGAAATGGGCACCAGCTCGCCGTCGGTGCCCGTGCAGATCCAGCTGCTACAGACGCTCAGCATATTGGTGCAGAACATCGCGACGCGGACGTCGCTGTACTACATTCTGTCCAACAACTACATCAACCGGCTGCTCGAGTGCCCGTTCGCCGTCGACGAGCACGACGACGTGCGCGACTGGTACGTGACGCTGCTCAAGGCGCTGTCGCTGCGCCTGAATGAAGAAACGGTGCAGTTCTTCTTCGACTCGACAACCGCGCGCTTCCCACTGTACGCGCGCGCGCTGCGCTTCGGCCGCTGCCAGGACAACATGATCAAGGTCGCGGTCAAGACGCTGACGCTGAACGTGCTCCGCGTGCCCGACGAGCGCGTGCGATCGTTCATCTTGCACCACGACGGCATGAACTACTTTCGCGACATCGTCGACTACACGAACGACGTCGCTTTGCGGATCCAGGGACTGCTGAATGCCTGGCCTTCGGATAGCGAAACGCCAGCCTCTGCAGCGCTCATCGAGAAGCTCGAAGAGGCCGTCGACGAGTATATTGACCATTGCTACTACCTTCAGGACATCCTCGATGTGAACCTGCCGGAGCTGTGCTACAAGGTCGGTGAGTGGCTGTACACGCTGCACGTGCGCGCGTTGCTTGCCGCAAGCATACTACCAGACTGCAATCCGCCGCCTCAGCGAGTGTCGACGCGGCTTGCGCTCTACCTGATGACGCGACTGCTGGGCATTTTGGAGCACCCGCCGCTCGTGAACGCGATCGTCTTCATGTACGTTGGCGCAAGTTGTTTGGAATGACTGCTTCGACAGCTGGTCTCGGTGGAATAACCTCGTGTGTGTCGCCGTGTATTGTAGGCTCCTTGGTCCTGATGCCGTTGACTACTTCGACTACTCAACAACTGCGCTTGGCGCCGGTTCCCGCCGACAAAGCCGTCGTTCTCAGAGCGAAAAGGATGGCAGCGACGCAACTTCAGGCGGGGAAGACAGGAAAAGCGATGAGAAGACGGATTCAGCCGCATTCAGCAACGACCAGATCCACGCCTTTCGCGCCCACTCCGCAACGGACTGCAACTCTCCACTCTGTTATTTGCAGACGCGGTTCGGGATCGGCGAATGGCCTGTGAAAGAGGTGCAGCGGTTCAACCCTGGTACCCCAGACACGTCGAATTGTTTCCGCGCATCTCTGCTGGCGCTGATGCAGTCAGGGGACGAGCGTCTTTCATCGGTGACGATCCTCCTTCTTCTCAGCATCATCAACAGCTCATCTGTCGACCACTCGCTCCTGCAAGAGCTCAACCTTCTCCCGTTTCGCCATCGGCGACACAAGCGCCTACCTAGCGGCAAGGCGAATGGGGTTGACAACGCTGCAAAACAAGACCTCAGCGACGAAGACGAAGACGTGGTCGACGACGATGACGAAGACACGGAGGAGCAAGCCACCATGTCGTCGGCTTCGTCATCTGGATCGAGTAGTGGTTCGGGCAGTGCCGGAGCAACCTCAGAGCTCGGAGACGCATCGACGACTGATCAATTGCCCGCCCTGCCGTCGCACGAGCAGTACCCTCACTGGTTGGTCGACGACGTGCTCAAAGTTCTTGCCCGGAACCCATCAAATCGGCTCGTCAACGCACAGCTCTGTGTTCGCCTGATTCTCGACTTGGTGTTTGACCCACGCGCCGAGACGCCGCTGAGACTCACGCCACAGCACGTGTCGCGATTGAAAGGACTTCACTCGGGCAGCACGCACCTCGTGATGGAGAGCATGCGCGGCTCGATGTCCGACGTGGATTTGTTCGTGTACGTCCTGGAGGACGAGTTTGCGGCTTTCTACAAGTCTGGGTTCCCCGTCGCATTAAATCTGCAGGGATCGTCTCCGTTCGAGTTCCTCGTTGAGGCCTCTGCTCAAGACGAAGACGATGAAGCTAAGACGAAGGCAACAGCGCGCCAATTGGCTTTCAAGACGACAACACTAGAACTCCGTGAGCCCGAGAACGAGATGGAGGTGTGCCGCAAGTCCATGCGCATCTTTCTCATGCTGCGGAAGCTCCGTGAGCTGATGGACGAGCGCTACCGACGCGACCGGTTGGAGAAGTTTGTTGCGTTTCGACATCCGCACACCAGCATCCTCTCAGATGCGGCGGCGAACTCGACTCTCGTGAGACTGGACGGAATGGTGACGCTACCGTGCTTATGGCGTGAGCAGCGCTTCTTGCTGTCGCCCGCCAAGCTTCTGATGGTGCTGAACCCGGAAGCGGTGGTGTTTGTGGAGAAGAACGTGAAGCAAGGCGAATACGACCCGAGTGACGACACGTTCGGAGCCGTTCGGCTCTTTGCTCCCATGCACCGCACCTACTGCTCGGTGGACGGGAAGGACGACCGAGTACTTCACTTGACCGTGTCGTCGGCCGTCCCGGTGCGAGGTTGTCGCTGTGACAAGAAGGCCGGTGGAACGAACTCGAGCAGTGCATCCGACGGCGCGCTCAAGAACTGGCACGCGTCCATTCTGTTTGGCAACGGGGAGGACTGCAACCAAGCGCAGGCGCACATCGATTTGTGCCGCGCCGAGGTGCGCGCGTTCAAGCTGACGCAGATCGAGGAGAGTCTGTCGACGCATGTGCAGGTCACTCCGAGCGCGGGCGGAATGGGGAATGGCCACAGCGCCGACCTCGACGCGTGCTTCGATGGTGAAAACGGGGATGGTAACAACGATAAAGAAGACGAAGTAGTGGCACAAGAAGCGGAAGACAGCAAGAGCGACACCGTGGAGGCGGATGACACCCAGGAGTGATGATGGCCTTCATCATGCATGTTTTCTTCTTTCCCATTATTTAGTGCGGACGGCGGTAGTGCCAGGCTTCTTCCGCGTCGACGCCGTCCCAGTCGCGCCAGTCGTCGCTCCCACCCCGCCGATCACATCGGCCTTGGCTCGAAGGAACGCGGCGCGAATCTCCGGGGCGTGTGCGTTCAAGAACTCGCCCGGGAACAGACTCGCCGCGTCCGCTGCGAGGCTGCGCAGGTCCTTGGTGTTCTGGCGTCGGCCGTCGAGCAACAGGTCCCAGACAAACAGGCAAGGAGCAGTTAGATGAAGACACACAGAATACAAGCAAACAAGCTGCCCGCCTACCTTGAACAGTGCGGCGACTTGGGCGACGAGCGCCTGCACCTGATCGGGCTCCGTGTCGCTGTAGATACCCTTGACGGCGGCGTGCAGCTTGTCCACCGCTGCCTGGCGCTCGCTCGCGAGGTGGCGCTGCAGCTCGACGATCTTCTGCTGAACGACCGCGCCGTCGACGTCTTTGGGGTCCGCGGGAAGCAGCTCCGCCGCGTGTGCGATGAGGAACTTGACGTCCGCGAGGGCTGGGACGTGCGCGTAGATGCGCTGCACCATGCTTTCCGCGACGGGCGGCTCGACGCGGTCGAAGTAGATGGCGCGCAACTTGAGTTCCAAGTCGGCCGCGCGCTTCTTGCGCTCGTTCTCCTGCTCCAGCACGTCGAAGGCTTTCCTCACCGCGAGCGCGTCGACTTCCTCCATCGCTCGGGGCGAAAACTCGCGCGGTAAGAAGCGCTCGGCGTTGCGAACAAGAGCGCGCAGGTCGGTGGCTTGCGGGAACTGCTTGAGCACGCGCTTCAGCGCAGCGTCAATGTGAGCGGCGGACTGCGCATCGCTCCGATCCAGACGGTACATGGCGAAGCGGAGCTTGTCGCAGAACTCGCTCTTGAGGCGCGCGCGCTCATCTTTGCGCCGCAGTTCACGCAGGATGCGATGGCACGGGGTCACTGCCGCTACTTGGTCGCCGATGACGCTTGTTGCTGACAAACCATCCGTTGAGAGTGGCGTCTCGTAGTATTCTTTGAGGAACGAAATCGTCTCGGGGGCTTTCGGCGGCTCCGGCAGCACGCGCTTGTCGATCCATTTGCGTTCCAGGGGCGTGCCGTCAATAGCGATCACGCAGAGTTGTTCCAGCCGCCCAAGCTCGCTCGGTAGCGCGGAGAGAGCTGTAGAGCTGGCATCCAGCACCCGAAGCTGCTGGCAGCTCGCCAACGTTGCTGGCAATGCTGCCAGACGAGGATTGTTGTTCACAAACAGCTCGCGGAGGGAAGTGAGTGCGCCGAGAGCGTCGGGCAAGAAGTCGAGGCGGTTGAAACTGAGATCAAGGCGCGCGAGGGAGGTAGCAAGTGCGGCGGTCATGGGTGAGGGCGCAAAGAGCTCAGTCGGGACGCGCGCCAGCCCTCGCTGTGACCAGAAGATGACGCCGTTAGGAGGAGCTGCAGACCCGCCAGCACCCACCTTCCCGTTAGACGACGCGACTGCGATCGCAACGTCGGCCGCGAACGGTCGGCCCATGGCAAGTGGAGACGCGTGTCTGGGCTGTGCACAAGTGAGAAGAGAGATGCGAGTGACGCTGAAGCGGCGGGTTGGCCAAGGCGGCGGACTGATCGGTCGTCTATTTCCGAGAGCTGGAAGTATGGCGCGCAGTCCTGATATCGTATAGGGTTTACCGAGTTCTAACCCTCTTTCTGTGCAGCGCTCAGATGGCGGGGTTCCGATGGATGTAGGGCAAGTTGCTCGGATTATGCTTGATCTGCATGCGCGCGCCCTGCTCCTCGTCGATGATGACCATGCGCGGTGCCGTGATGGCGCCCTCCGGCTGCCCCAGCTTGGCCTCCGCGCGTCTCGTCAGCGCCGCGACCGAGCGGATCGAGTGCACCGACCGGATGGACTTGCACTCGGACAGGACGGAGCTCGCGACGCTCCGCGCATCGTCATCGTCATCGCCGCCGTCGCCATCGCAGTGGCTGCGGCCGAACTGCTTACTCATGGCGTGCTCGAGCTGCGCGAGGTTGCTGCCCGTGAGCGCGGCGGGCGGTTTGGCGCCGTCGCCTGCGTCGTCCGCCTGCTGCTGCTCGCGCTTCTCCTGCGCCTCCTCGTACTCGACGATGGACTGCACCTGCGCGAGCTGCTGCTCGATCTGCGCCACACGCGCTTTGAGCTCCACGTCGTCCAGGAACTGGTCGATGTCGAGGTTGTTGGCGAACGCGATCAGGTCATCGGCCTCGGCGTCCTCGAGGCTCTCGAGCTTCTCCTCGGCGATCTCCTTGGTCAGCGCCCACATGGGCCGCTTCTGCAGCGCCGCCTTGCCCGGCCCGTTGTTGTCGTCACCGTCGTCGTCGTCGTTCGTGTTGCTCCGGACGGCCTCGCGCATCTTGGCCTCGCGCTGGGAGAACCTGAGCAGCGAATCAGTCGAGTGAGCGGTCCGACAGATAAGCAAGGCAGCAGTGAAGACGCCTACACACTTCTCCTTGCGCTGCCGGCGGCGCGCGTCGTCCTCGGCCAGTGCCTCCTGCAGCCGCGTGCGCTCCTTCTGGAGGTCGTGCAGCCACTTCTTGTGCTTGGACAGCGCCGTGTTCTTGCGGTCGCGCTTGACCGCGTGCTGGCGTCATCACCACCGTTAGCAAGCGTCGGCGAGCGTCTACCAGCACAACACGAAGCAACTCACAGCGGGCTCGCTCAGGATGGGAACGTTCATGCCGAGCGCCTCGCCCGGGTTGCCCACGAGGAAGGCGGCCTTGCTGTTGTCGAGCGCCGACGGTCCGTTCGTGGTCGTTGCCGCTGAACGACGCGCCTCACGAGCCAGTGCTGTCACGTTCACATGCGATCGGTGAGTCTAACACAAGTGACCGAGGCGTCTAGGGATGCTGGAAGGAGGAGCAGCGCACTGGTGGCGACACCGTTGAAGGGCCGGTTGCACAGCATGACGCCCTTGTAGTTGCCGATGCTCACGGCCGCGCCGCTGGGAGACGACGAGGGCGCGCCATTGTTGCTGTCGGCCATGCTGACGGGCGGATGAGACAAGAGATGCACACGAGTTGAAGTGGAGAGCGACGCGAGTGGGAAGCCCAAGCGCGTCCAGTAGCTGAGCGCAGTGCCGAGAGAGAGACGCGAGTCGAGATGCCCGCTCAGATGCGGAAGCTGCGCTCTAAACTTAGAGGCAAGGCGAAGAGCACCCGTGGGGGTGGAAATACCCAGCCATTTGAGGCGCGAGGCGTAAATAACTGCACTTGCACCCAACAGTGGACCACTAGCCAATCTGTTTGAGATGTGGCGGTCCATGTTGGCGATGGACGTGTCGGTCGGCGTCAATGAAGAATCGACGCAGAGTGACTGGAATCCGTGGTGCCTCGCGTCATGCGAGTCGCATGCTTGGTGCAGGTGTGACGAGGGCGAGCGGAGTGATTGAGTTGATAAGGAGAGAAGGTTGCTATGCATGTTAAATTATATATACCACCGATGCTGCGCGGCACTTGTCTTTTGCGTTCGCGCTTGGTGTCTTGCCAGTCGCCGACAGTCCAGCTCTAGCTTCTATGCTTGCGTCTTGGAGCGCTCGGGCCTCATCGTCGTCGCCACTGCGGGTCGAAGACTCGGCTCGGAGGCGCTCGCTGCACGCTCCACTCGCTCTTGAACGGACGGCGGCGAGTGATTCGCTGCGTCATCGGCTTGGGCTGATCCGCCGGGGTTGATCGCGACCGCGGGTCTATACTGGCTCACCCACGCTTGGGCAGAGCCCCTATTTAAAATATACCGGCGTCTAGTTCGCACGCCGAGACCGCGCTCGCAGGATGCGGCGGCCCTTGGCGTGCTGAGGCGGGGCCGCACCCATCGAGAAGCTGTTGTCAGCTTGGGGAGCGCCGAATCCACCGGCGGCCGGGGCGGCGGCTCCGAACGCACCAGCAGCGGGTGCAGCCGCACCAAACACCGGGGCAGGAGCACCGAACGCGGGGGCGGCAGCAGCTGGAGCCGCGCTAAATCCACCGGCCGCTGGTGCCGGCGCGCCGAAGCCCGACGGAGCGCTACCGAATGCCGGTACTGCGCCGAACGTCGTAGTCGGGTTCGACGCACCAAAGGCGGGGGCAGGAGGCGCCTGCGCGCCAAACGCAGGGGCGGCAGCTGCCGCACCAAAGCCCGCGCCCGGACCGAAGCCAGAGGCGGCAGGGGCAGCTGGAGCTGAACCGAAGCCGCTTGAGGCAGTAGATGCTGCGCCAAAGCCTGACGAAGCACCGAATCCCGACGACGCCGGGGCGGCGCCAAAGCCGAACGTCTGCTGAGGAGCCGGTGCGCTCGCCGTCTGACCCGCAGAGCCAAACGCAAACGACGGAGACGTCGATGCGCCAGAAGCACCCGCCGCGCCAGTGCTAAACGTCGTGGTCTGTGCCGGGGCCGGAGAGATGCTGCGGAATCCAGCCGTACTACCGAATGTAGCTGACGGCTGCGTTGACGCCTGACCGAACGCCGGCGACGGCGCCTGGCCAAATGCCGGGGCGCTCGTCGACTGGCCGAATGCCGGAGAAGGCGCGTTGGTTGTCTGGCCGAATGCCGGAGACGGAGCGCTGGACGACTGGCCAAATGCAGGCGAAGGCGCGCTGGATGTCTGACCGAACGCCGGCGACGGCGCGCTGGGCGTCTGAGCGAATGCGGGCGAAGGATTCGCAGAAGCCACACCAAAGCCAGATGAGCTCATCGAAGTGTCTGATGAGCTAGAGGCCGGTGGTTGAGACGACGACGAGCCGAAGGTGAACGACGGCGCAGCAGAAGCCGCAGCCAGCGTCGACGACGGGGCGGCAGTAGGCGTCGACGAGATCGAAGTGAAGCCGAAGCCCGACGTAGTCGCCGGTGTTGACGAAGATCCAAACGTGGTCGCATTCGACACGGGCGCGCTGCTACTGGTCGTGCTCTGTCCGAACGTGAAAGCGGGCTTATCACTTGACGACGACGATGTCGTACCGAAAGAGACGGTGGGCTTGGACTCAGTCGATGATGCACCAAAAGTCACGGCTGGTTTGCTCAGAGCATCAGCACTAGCCTTGGATGGCGCACCGAAGGAGAACCCAGTCGACGGAGCCGTGCTAGCACTGCTCGTTGCCGCATTCGTCGCCTTGGCGTCCGTGGATGCTCCAAAGCTGATCCCCGTGGTCGAAGGAGCAGGCGTCGATCCGAAGGTAAACGAAGCGCTCGTGGGCTTCTTCTCATCCGACTTGGTAGCGCCAAAACTCACCGCCGAGGGCGAAGAGCCGGAGCTCGCAGTAGTACCGAACGATCCGCCGAAGGCCGGAGCCGATGACTTTGTGGTCGATTCCGATGGCGAAGATCCGAACGAGAAGGCGGGAGCGGCAGGCTCCTTTTCGGCGGACATCACAGGAGCAATGCGTTTTTTCGATGGACGGTCCGAGTCGGCAAGCTTCGCCTCTTCTGACGACTTTGCACTTGTGCCCGGCGCAACCCCGAACGAGAAACCGACTGAAGGCTTCTCAGTCGACGTCTGACTAGACTCTTCAGCCTTCCGCTTGGTCGACTTCACTTCCCCAAAACTCGCAGATGTAGCGGTACTAGCGTTGAAGCTGAAGGTTGGCTGGATCGAAGGCGCTTTGTCCGTCGTGGAGGGAGCGCTGAAGGTAAATGCAGGCATCGGGGCCTTAGACGAGTCTGTATCGACGGTCGTTGCACCGACATCCTTCGCTGGAGCGCTGAACGTGAACGACAACTTCTCGACCGCGTCTTTCTTTTCCTGCGACGGAACGCCGAAGCTAAACCCGCTAGACTTGCTCTCAGTCGGAATCTTGGGTTTTGCCTCATCTTTCTTCTCGGGGGCAGAGAACCCGAACGAAAACCCGCCACTCGGCGCCGCGACATCGCTGTTCGGCTTCTCACTGGAAGGAGCGACACCAAAGCTGAATCCGGTAGACGTAGTCGCCGTCTTCGATGCACTCTGGTCACCTGCGGGCGGGGCTCCGAACGAAAAGCCCCCCGACGTAATGCTTCCTGACGTGCTAGCGGAAGTACTAGTTCCCGAGGAGGCATCAAAGCTGAATCCATCAGATGCCTTCGTGCTGGAGGCCGAGTCCGCACTAGTCGAGGTGGTAGAGGCGGCGCTTCCACCAGGCTTGGCAGTCTCACAACACGGGCACTTGGAGAACTTATCCTGGTTGGAAACCGCGCAAGTTGGACACTTCCACGTGCCAGGAGCAGCCTGCATGAACCGAGCAAGCGGGTTCGCACTGCCACTGGAAACGGTTGGAGCAGCAGGGCTGGCTGGCTTAGCAGATGCGGCACTCGTGCCAGGCTTCGCAGTCTCGCAGCACGGGCACTTCGAGTACTTGTCCTCGTTTGCCACCGAGCAAGTCGGGCACTTCCACGTGCCGGGCGCAACCTGCATGAAACGAGCCAGCGGGTTTGATCCGGAACTGACTGGCGCAGCAACAGCCGCCTTCGGAGCAGCTTCTGGCGTCTTAGGAGCAGCCTCAGGCTTCTTAGGAGTCACCGACTTCGGCACCCATTCAGCCTTCTCCTTCGGGGACGGCGGCATGAACGAGAAGGGAGCAGCCGTTCCAGTCGTCAGCCTCGGGCTGCTCGTTGACGTCTTCCTGGGCGGTTCACGAAGAGCAGGCGGTGGCGAGAACTCGAACTGAATGTTCATGTCCTCGTCTTCGTCAACGCGACCCAGCGTCTTGCGCGGCAGAGTAAACGTGAATTGGCCCATGGTCACAGTCTTCGCTTGTGTACTCGGTGACGACGGCGTCATAGAGATCGTCTGAGGTGAAACGCCGGGCGTACTAATACCACTGGTACCGGCAAATTCAATGCGCTGGGTACTCGACGCCTTGAAAGCAGACTTCGACGAGGCCACCGACTGTGCCTGCGAAAAGGCCACCGGCACACGAGGAAGCGCCGACGTTGGCGGAGGGTTCTGTTGGTCACGCTTCTCGTCCTCATCACGAGAAGTGGCAGTGGCTTCATCAACAAGCGCCAAATGGTACTTCGCCCACGACAGTGACGTCGAAGGCGTCGGCTTCTTCGCTTCGCGCTCGAGCGGGTTCTGGATCTTGTTCAGCGTCGATAGAATCTTCTCCGCCACCGCCGCCGAATACGCACTCCTGGACGTGGCGTCTCGCTTCGCACCTGTCAGCAGACGCGACGGCCGCGGTCGACGATCAAGGCGCTCTTCGTGCGCGTAACGCATCGCCGGCCCCGAAAACGTGATCGGTCGGTTGTCGTTGACTCCGATCCGCTTGCGGAACGTCAGGCTGACAGCGCTTTCCTCGCCGTTCTGGAGACGAAGAACAGAATGGTTCGCAGCCGAACCGGACGAAATGCCATTGCTGTGAGCAGCAATCGAACCGGGAATGTACGACGAGCCATTCGGCGACCCACGCTCTTCCAGGCCTTCCTCCAGAGCGCTCTTCGTCAACGCCAGAGCCGACTGCGGAGTCGGTTCCACCAGCTCTCGCAACTGGCGCGACAGCCGCTCGTACTCGGCGTACGAGATTGTCTTCTTTTGCTTAATCAACGTCTTCGCTGAGTCGGACGGCGACGGCGAGCTCGACTTTCGTCGGCGGTTGGCTGAGATGCGCAGCATCTTGGACTTCTGCGACGGCGCGGGGAGGAACGCGCGCTGCTCATTGCGCTTGCGCTGCGGACGAAGCGCAGGACCCATGTCTGACTTGTCTACACTGCGGTCACGCGACGGGGACTTGATCCGTCGGCTGCGAACTGGATGGGAAGGCGATGTTTCCTGCGGGTTGCGGTCGCTGCTCGGCGAGTGGGCAGTTCGCTTCTTTCCTGCACTGCTGGGATGCTCGACCTCGGCCTCGACACCGTTGGGCGACTCCTTGTCCATAGCCGGCGGCGGGCCACGAACGGTCTCCGACCCGACCGACTCGACGTCTTCGTCACGCGGCTGTCCGTTGCTTGTCACGAAGGCGGTCGTCTGTTCAGACTCGACCGCTTCCGTGACCTCTCCTTCATGGTGGGTCTCGTTGGTGTCGTCTTCGTCGGTGTTCTCGTCGTCTTCGATCAGATCAACCGTCTCGATACTGTCGCTGGTGTTTTCGGCCGTCACGTGGTCGGCGGCCGTCACCTGGTCCTCCTCGGGGACCAGCTTGCCCACAATGGGCAGGAAGCTCACCAGACGCGAGAAGAACCCGCGCTTCTCGTTGCTGTGCGCGTCCTGGGTCGCCTCATCCATCACATCGTCGTCATCCGAGAGCGACCGGTGCGCGGACCCGGCGGCGCCGTAGGGCGTTCCGTCGGCGCGACGCTTCTTGCGGCCCTCCGAGATGCGCTTGGAGCGCAGCGCCGAGGCGCCTGTCGTCTCTGTCAGCATCGCTACTTTGGTTTGGAAAGACCCGCCTGTCGAACGTAAAACACGGCTCGACACGCCGAAAATGAGCGCGGAGGGCGGGCGACGCGTCAACTCGCGGGGAGGGGGACGTGCGAGCGAACCGGCGGCGCGGGGGGCGGGCGGTGGGCGGCGGGAAGCAGGCAGAGGCGCGGTGGAAGGGGGGCGTTTCCCTTTGTACCCCGGTGCTTCTTCGCGGGTTTCCTTCCGTCCTTTCCGTTTATAGATAAACGTACTGGCCGCGGGTATCAGCGCGTTGGCGCGCGCTTTGGCGGCAAATAAGACCGGGAGCGAGAGGGGATTGAGGTTTTTCGTGACTAAACCTCGACAGAAACGACCGTTCGAAGAGTTAAACCTCGAATGCGAGGTTATTCGTTTCGCGCCAAAGCGACTGGTTGAAGTGTGTTTTTGGGTGGCGCGGAGCCGCTCTGGTAGAGAGCGAATTATGGATTGTGTCCGTATCTAGCGCGTCCACGCGGGAAAGTCGAGCTAAAGATCCTGGAAGCGCCACCATGCTGCTCCCCATCGAGATCTTCCCGGTGCGTGCCGCCAGTACATCTCGCCCGTCACGTGGAGCTTGGTCCGTTCTATTTGCAGGCGTATCCATGGTTTTAAGTTTGGTGGTCCATCCAGGGAGAGGAAGAGCTCCACTGTGACGAGCAGGGTACAGTATAGTGGATGGTCGAAATGTCTCCATGCGGTGCTAAATTTGTTGGCAGGTGCGACCGACACCGACGCATGGCACGTGAAACGCGGTCAAGTGGGTGGATGAACAGTGAGAGTGTCGAGAGAGCAAGAGAGACACCGAGCTCGTTGCGAACTATAATCGCAATCCGATTGTGTGCCTTGTGATCTCTGAGAGGACGTGATCGACATCGAGGCACCGTCGACTGTCGGATGCACCGAGGTGGTTGCCGCTAATGGTGATACTACACACTTGCTACACAACACGCACCCGGTGTTGAGGTAAAACTCGAGCGGCCAAGAGCATAAGAGTGATACTTGCGCTTGCACGTAATGCGACTGGCATGTTCCCAGTACAGAGGTGCGTTAAAGATGCGTGTATTGTGATTATTGCAATGAAGAAAACCAATCAGTATGCAGTCATACATTGCATGTGACGAGCTTCTATCGCTCGTCTACTGGCTTGATGCATGGCCCACGGCCTTGGCGATGGCGGTGAAGACCTTCTCGGGGTCCTCCAGGTGCGGGTAGTGGCCGCAGTCGTCCTCGATGGAGATGGTCGTATGCGGCACGGCGGCCTGCAGCCACTTGGCCTCCTCGTCCGCGTTACTGTAGTCCGGGTCCTTGCGTCCCAGGAACGCGATCACCGGCACCTGCGGCGTCAGCTTCCCAAACGCCTCCACCGCGACTTCGACGTTGTGCTTGGAGGCGCAGGCGAACTGGCGGACGTTCGAGATGTTCCGCTTGTTGACTTGCATGTGCGCGCTCAAGATGCTCACTTCGCTCTCGAAGTCGGCGGGCTGCCGGACAGGGTAGAGCGAGCGGTAGTACCCGAGCCAGATACCATTGCCCCAGAGACTGTTGAACAGCAGCGGGGCCAGCAGGCGGAAGACCGTCGCCATAACCGGCGCGTCACGCAGCACCGGGCCCAGCAGAACGAGTGCCTGCACCTCGATGCCATTGGCCGCTTGGTCCGAGCGCTTGACCACTTCAAGAGCAGCGAGCACCATCGAGCCGGCGGCCAGCGAGTTGCCGAGCAGGACGAACTTGCTGGTCGGATCGGCGGCGTGCAGCTCGCGCATCAGCTGCAGCACGTCGGCCTCGACTGACTCGGGACTGTACGTGGGGTACTTGGCGGTGGCGTTGCGCTCGAACGTCGACACCGAGTCGCCGAAGCCTCGCAGGTCACCGAGCAGGATGCGCCAGCCCAGGTGCTCGTGCAGCATGGGGGCGAGGAGGCGGAACTGGCGGCGCGTGTCGCCAATGCCCGGCATGCAGATCGCGATGGTGCGGCCAGCGTTGTCCGTCGGACGTGAGTCTTCGAAAAACACGAACGACTTGGGCGAGACGCGCAGGATGTAGTCGGCCGACGCAGGGAACACGCGGGGGACGGTAGGCGTGGAGGTCACTGCAGGCATCTTGAGCAGCAGGCGAGGGCAGTGGCTGGTTGTTGGCGTGGAAGGCAGGAAGAGAATTGGATAATGAGAATCGACGCTCACTGCTACCGGAGAGATGCGAGCAAGGCGGCAAGGGAGCGGCGGAGACGGATCACATCGTGGATAGAGGACGTCGTGAACTGCAGAGCATGGGCGTTTATGAATAGGCCAACCACCAAGGCGCACGAGGAGCTGCGAGAGGATGAGTTGGTCGTGGTGATGACGGGGAGACTTACTGGCATCAACAGTTAATAACATATAACGGATAGAAGGTCAATTTGGGGTGAAAACGTGTCACAGACCAGCTGCTGCTGATTGGAAACAGGTGCCAAAAATCAATTTGATCTATCAGTTACATGTTGTTAACCGTTGATGCCAGCGAGTCTCAGCATCATCACCTTCATCTGACTCGACTCATCTCGCGGCTGGAAGTTCCCACCAGGAATGACTTGCGTCTCCGCTGTATCGAGGGTAGTATCGATCGATGGATTTCTCCATTGGGATGGCCAGGATAGTGCATGTCTTCACCAAGTAGCCTTCGCCCCGATATCGTGTTGTTAGCGGATGGAGTCTCGCCTGGGCGTCGGATCGCAGGCGCGATCAGATCGCGTGCCCCTTCAGTCGTCTTCCTCACCCTGGTCAATAGATCAGATGCCCGAGAGGCCGAATGAGTCGAAGACAAGCTTATCGCGCCTTCATGTGGCGGTTAGCCTCCGTTCTAGCACTGCCACTTGCCCTTCAGCCTCATAAGGTCGCCCAGGCGGAGGGCCTGCCGTCCGTCATGGATTCCATCGCGCGTAAGCTGCTCGGCACCGAGAAACATATCACATGACACTCAGCCGATCTTCTCCCCGTGCTGCATCCGAACAGTTCGCTGGGACTTTAGCGACGGCGCCAACGGCTGGGGCCAGTCCACGCCGCTGGAAATGGGACTCGAGGTGAACGCGGTGGACGGGACGTTGCGTGGAGCCGTGCTGACAAGTGGTCATGTTGAGACCGCGTTCGTCGACTCGCCGCAGCTCCGCGTCGACGTCTCGAGCGACGATCGCGACTTCCTCGTCCTGCGCATGCGAACGCTGGGCCAATGTGCGCTCGCGATGGTCTCGCTGGAGCGCAATGCCGCCGATCCAGCGACGGACCCCGGCGACCGGCGCGAGCGCGTGGCGTTCCACGACCCCGTCAACATCCCGTTCGCTCTTCGCGGTGGTGGGACGGACGTCGACAGCAGCGAGCTGTACTACATTCCCGTGTGGAAGCACATGACCGGCGCCATCCACCGCGTGCGGCTGCACCCGTGCGTCCAGCCGTCGAAGTGGTCGACTTCGGTGACCCAGGCGAGCGGACAGACCTTCCAGCTCGACTGGGTCGCGTTTGCCAAGGGTAAGGCACAGAGGCGAAGCGTGTCCTCGAGTGAAAAACTGACGTGCGTGTGATGTGATGCTGTGCCGACTGGCAGCGCCCGTGATCGCCCACGTGCGCGGGTGTCTCGACCAGTACTACGACTACGAGTACTTGGACACGAACAGAGGAGACGACCGCGAGTACAGTCAGCAGCAGGAGCAGCAGGATGAGGTGCATCCGATCAACGCGACGTCGGCGCGGACCAACTGCACGGCGCGCGTGACGATCACCAACAGCTTCCTCACCTCGTCCACTCGCGAGTGCTCACCGTTGGCGAGCATCCCTCCCCCTCCCATAGCCACGACGTACAACTGCGCGCGCTGGGGTGGTGAGCACATCGTCATCACTGGCAAGCATTTCGGTGCATCCGACGCAGTTGTGACAGTCGACGGTGTCGAGTGTCTCGACGTCGAACACGTCGTCCCGGAGGTCGAGATCCACTGTCGCTTACCGCCAGCTTCGGATAAATGGCGCGGCAACCCAACATTTCCTTCACAAGTGCGCGTGCAACTGGGATCACTGCCTGGTCTGTTCGATGTGGTACCCGCGCTAGCGTACGCCTTGCCCATTGCGACGCCGTTGCAGACGCCGTTCATTTCAAACGTGGCGACGCACGCGCTTGACGTCAATTGGAAGCCGCCGGCCTCGTTCTGGGACGCCATGACCGTATCGGGATACCGCGTGTCGTGGAAGAAGTGCCAAGACGCGGTGTTCTCCCCCGCTAACGCTGTGACCGTGGGGAATGTGACGCACACAACGCTGATAGGGCTCGAGGCGTCGACGGGATACCAAGTGCAGGTCGTACCACTGACAGAAGGCGGGCAACGCGAGCCCCCGTCAATCGACCTGTATGGACGTCTCGAGAGCGAGCTGCACTCGGATACGGTGGCTGGGACGCCCTCACCTGCATCTTCGTGCGTTTCGACACTCTCCCACGGTCCGTGCCGCTCAAGCGTGTGTGTATCCGATGGTTCTGCTCACTCTCGATGGTTTTCATGCCTGTGCTCGCTGTAGACATCTCGTTCCCAAGCTTTAGCGCACGACTACTGACCAACCAGAGCGTGCTGCTGCCGACGCCGCTTACGCCTCCGACGCGCGGGCCTTCGGGCGAGATCGGCGACCAGGGACACTTCGGGCTCTACGTCAACGGCGACGCTCATGTACGCGATGACACCAGTCGCCGAGCTCTTGATGGAGGGCTGGTACTGACGATACAATTGCCATCTCGACCAGGTAGAAAACGCGAACGGCTCCGTGTCGTGCTGCGACGGGTTTAACGCCGCTGCAACAGCCAACGACGATCCTACCGCGCCCTGCTCCTATGTGGCGGCGTCGACAATCGCTGACGCGCTGGCTTTGGAGTTCACA
The DNA here is from genome assembly GCA_023334395.1 of Phytopythium sindhum. Lineage (NCBI taxonomy): Eukaryota > Oomycota > Peronosporomycetes > Pythiales > Pythiaceae > Phytopythium > Phytopythium sindhum. The sequence continues at coordinate 70,410 of JAASGW010000063.1, forward strand.
AACGGCGTAACGAATCGCTCGCTGCCGACCAACGCGCCGTTCGCCGTCCCATTCCCGACCAAACCAGTCTTCGACGCCACTACATTAGCGGATGTGAGCCTATCAGATGCGCTGAACGAACTCGGAGCAGCGCCAGTGACAGCGTCATGTGGGCCAACTCTGCGGCTCACTGGGTCTCACACACGACTCGCGGGCTCAGCCTGGTATCCGCGGCGCATGAGCGTACGCGAGGGGTTCGAGACGAGCTTCTCGTTCCGCATGGCCAACCCGTCGACTCGCTGCCGGTTCCAGGACCGCGTGCACTCGCACTGCCGCTCGCGCGGGGGCGACGGCCTCGCGTTCGTGGTGCAGAACGACCACTCGATCGCTCTAGGCGGCAGTGGGAACGCGCTGGGCTACGGCGGCATCCGCAACTCGCTCGCAGTGGAGTTCGACTCGTGGTACAACTACGAGCTGCTCGACGCGTACGAGAACCACGTGAGCGTCCACGTCAGTTCCACCAACAGCAATGACGGATTAGCGGAGACGCAGCACCACTCGCGATCGCTGGGCAGCACTACGTGCATAGGCGACCTGACGCAGGACACACACCGCGTGCGCATCAAGTACACACACAATCTGGGCGAGGACGAGCAGGAGATGCTCTTCTCGGATGCGTTCGCGGCGTCAGCGCTCGCGGGCGACATGTTCGCGTCGGGTGCGTGGTCTTCGGGCATCGGACTGCTCGCCGTGTACGTGGATGACTTGAACTCGCCGGCGCTGGTCGTGCCGCTGCGCATTGAGCACTCCATCGAGCTGTTCCATGGTCGCGCTTGGGTGGGCTTCACGGCCGCCACGGGCTCGGTGTCTTGGCAGACCCACGACATTCTCGACTGGACCTTCGACTCGCTTCGCTTGGATGTGCGCTCGGTCCCTGCCATTCAGACATGACGACTGCGTAAGTGAGTATGAGGCCTCGTAGCAACTGCAGATCGAACGCCTAGGCACACGTAGTAACATGAACAGCAGCGTTGCCGACTATGGCCATCTCCAACGCTTCTTCATTTTGTCCTACTACTCCTTCCGCCGCCGGTCCAATCCACTCTTCCTCCCACGCTCGTCTTGCTTCATTCCACTTCATCTCGTCTCGCGTCTTCCGTCAAAATGCCCCGCTTCACTCATATACACGGGGCGGGAACGGCGCTCTCGTCATCTAATACGAGATGCCGCTGGCGCGCAGCTTGGCCTCGAGCTCAGCGATGCGAGCTTTCGCGGCATCAAGCTCGCGCTGGAGTTTCTGCTCAGGCGTCTCGTTCTTGTTACCGCCACGAGCGAAGCGAGCGACGCGAGCAGCAATGCCCGAGCCCATGGTCGTCTTGGACGAGGCGCGCGCGCGCTTGCCGTCGAACGTGATCTTGCCGAACGAGTCGGGGCGCAGCGAGCAGAGCACCGGCGAGTTGTCGGCGCCACTGAGCCAGTCGTCCGCCGTCATGGACGGAACGCCAGCGTACGTGTCCGGGTAAATGTCGTCCTGGAACGCGTCCGACTTACGTGGCACGTACACGTGCAGCGGCTCGATGGCGTTCGACGTGAGCTTGAGCAGGCGGGCCGTCTCGCACTTCATAATGTCGCAGCCACGCTTGGGGATCATGGCCATACCACGCGCCGCCGTCGTGGAACGGTACTCGCTGATCGGGAACGCGAACGGCTCGCCCTCCGACATCTCGTAGTAACGAATGTTACCGTCACCCTTACCGCACAGGTACAGAAGGTTGGTGTCCGCGTCGTAGAACGGCATGATGACGCCGGCAGCCTGGTCAATGTCCACCTTCTTGAGCTCCTTGTCAAGATTACGCGGGTCCCAGATCTTGAACTGACGCTGGCTCTGACGAGTGAAGCCCACCGAGACGAAGGTTTCCTTGCTGCCCAGGAACGACAGCTTGACGCTCTTGGTGCCGTTGTGCGCGTTCTCCTTCTGCGCGGCGACCTGGCCCGAGCGCGCGTCGTACAGACGAATGACCTTGTCCTTGCACGAAGTAGCGAGCGTGCTGCCCGTCCAGCTCCACGCCAGGTCCTGGATCAGGTTCTCGCCGCTCGTCTCCATCTGCACCATCTCCGAGCCCTTCTCGATATCCCACAGCCGCACCGTGAAGTCGGCCGATGTACTGGCGAGCACGTTGTTGGCCGTGGGGTGGAAGTTGATCAGCGTCACCTTGCGGCCGTGGCCCTGCAGGTCGACAAGCGGCTCGACGCACGTCTCCGTCAAGCCGCCCTCGGGAATGCCCCAAACCTTGATGGTCGTGTCATCCGAGGCGGACGCGATCAGGTGCTCGTGGAACGGGTTGAAGTCGAAGTCCAGGATGGCGCCGCGGTGTCCCGAGAAGAGCGGGAAGTCCGGGTCGAACTTGCCTACCTTCTCGTAGGGCACGACGGCCATGGCGCCACCGCCCGTCTGGATCGACACGGCGAAGAACTTGGTGTTGCCCTTGATGTAGTTCTGCTCGCCCGTCGCCGTCGACAGACGGACGTTCGTGTAGCAGTTCTCGATCTTGGCGGGCTCGAGGTACACATGGCGGTACTTGCTCTGGCGCACAAAGTGACTCATGGTGCCGTTCTACTGATTGCCTGTTGCAACGGTCATTCACGGCGTTAGATTCTTGCCCAGCAAAGCGTATCTGTCATCCGCAGGGGCGCTAGTATGCCGATCAGCAGCATTGTCAGCGCCATCAGAAAGCGCGAAGTGCATACCGAAGCGCGCGGAAGGGCGGGGACCACTAGAAAGGCAGGGACGACGGCGAGCGCGAAGAAAAGCACGGGCGAAACGAGAGAGAGGAAGTCCAACGAGTCGGGCCCAGCGGCGTCCCAACCTGCCAGACGCACCACGCAGCCATAGCGTCATTCCGCCGTCCCCTAGAGCTCCCCAGGGCCCCCAGCGTCCTCGCACATGCACACAGACGCCTCACCTTTTGTTCTTCTTTTCCCTCTGCAGAATCGAAATAAAGAGCGCGGCGGCTTTCTCCCCCTCAATCTTCGCGGGGGGTGAAGTGGTGCTCATTCTTCAGCCGAAAAACCTCGCCACTCAAAATAAAACCTCGGCTGATATTCTCGCAAACCTGGGTTCAGGGAGTATCTGGACACCTTCATAAACCTTAAAGCGAGGGGAAACTCTTGCCGATACCGACCGACGGCCTTTCTCGCCATGGTACTTCACCTCCTGCACTGTGTGGATTTGCGGCTGGGTTTCCCTCGCGTTTGACTTGCGCAAAGTATTGGGACGAGACACAACATGAGCGCGGAAGCGACGGCCACGCCGCTGGGCAAGCGGCAGCGCGATGACACCAGTGGCGACGACATGGCGGACGTGCAGGGGCTGCTGGACCACCAGGAGTTCGTCGATATGAACCGCGGTGCGTTCTCCCTCGGAAGCGCGTCGCTACTGTACTGTTTGTTCTCCTGGGCACGACATTGACATGGACGGATCGGATCGGCTGCCGCCGTCTCACATGCGCGCTGTTGTACGAACGCAGAGATGCATGAGGCCGACGAAGTGCGGGAGCAAATCATCAAGCGCTCGCGCGAGATCCTTAAATCCAGGTTCGCGCCACACCTCACGTTCTCACCTAGCCGGCCGGGCCTCGCGACCGGACAACGAGAACGACGGGCTCTAACAGTAGTATTGGCGCATGTGCTTGCTTTGTGTACTGCCGATGTATGCGACGCACTTGGAAATGGCCCTGATTGCGCCCGCGACGACACAGCAAGCAAGCGATCTTTTCTCTGCACCGTAACGACCGCGCCGAAGCGTTGAAGTTGCTCGCCAAGGCGGAGTCGGTACGTACGCTTGGGCTCACAGCTCCTTGCTTTGACGCGGAAGGGAGGGCTCGTTGCTGATCCTTGTGTTTCGTGGATGGAACGCGTGGACAGGTCGCTGACGAGCTGGTGAAGCTCACTGTGGAGAACCCGACGCTCCGCGAAGGCGCGCTTTCCTCTGCGTTCGAAGAGTATGTCGAAGCCAAGTGCTTCTGCTACTACCTCGACACAGGACGCCTGCTGCCGCGTCGAGAACTGTCGGCGGCGATTCAGAAGCACGAGTATCTCGGAGGAGTGATTGACTTCACGGGTGGGTGTCCGTTGCGAGGCCCCGCTTCGTATTTGACCTGACGAAATGTTACCAATTGGACAGGCGAGCTCATGCGCTACGCGGTGGTTAAGGCTACTGCGCGCGACGTTCCCGTTGTCGAGCGCTGCCGAGCGATTGTCGACGCCATCAGCGGAGAGCTGATCCAGTTTGACTTCCGCAACGGAGGTCTGCGACGCAAGTTTGACTCCATCAAGTACAACTTGCGCAAGCTGGAGGTGAGGAGGGTTGCTGCGTAGCTAGCTGCACACGATCTTGTGACCGGTCACTGACTGAGGATTTGCTGGCACTTGCGAAGAACACGCTGTACGAGCTGTCGCTCGTGACGAGCAGCGGCGTTGCGCTCCAGGCCCAGTCGACTGCCGAAGACCCTCCGCGCCCAAGTGGAACTGGAGATGACGAAGGCAACTAGGCAGCGTCACGGTCGACGCTGATGAACGAGACAGCAACGTGTGTGCGATGCAACCAAACATCGGTTTGTAAGGAACCTGGGGTGGTATGCAGGCAGCTAACATGTACATTGTTACTTCCAAGTATTCCAGACTCTACTTAGTCTACGAGTCGGCGCAGGCTCAGCCAAACGTGTGCGAGCTGTAGCGCACGTGGCACATCTTGTTGACTTCCTCAAGCTTCTCCAACGCTTCGTCCATATCCGCGCGCGTATGAGCCGCCGAGATGCAAAAGCGCACTCGAGAAAGAAGCAGCGGAGTGGCCGGGAAACCCACCGTCACCACCGCCAAACCACGCTTCAGGCATTCGCGAGAGTACTCACCAACCTTCGACATGTGGTACAGCATCACAGGAATCACCGGAGAGTCAAAGTCGCCCAATGCCACCACG